>PVHY01016330.1:0-33847 GCA_004024945.1 Uropsilus gracilis | reverse complement strand
ATGTAGCGTCACATTTATTTTCAAATATGAATGCTGGTATCATAGTTATCAATAGTAAATTACTTGGAGATTACCTAGCCTATAGCATTATATATGGTATTAAAATCAGCTATAATTTTCTTAGTATACATAAAACATTTGGTATATCTGACTATTTCCTTGGTGATTGCTGGATTTCAGGGGACAGTACACTTAATGTGCTATTTTGGTGGTTGAAAGCACATTTCACATAAATGGAATTAGCATTTAATGAACTGAGCTCTGTGCATGTGAAAGCCAACAGCAATATTAGAAATGGTGTTTATTTTATGGCCCAGAAACTGCATTTTAAATGCTAGTATATGTTTATATGACAGTTCTATTAAATATAAAAGAGTCCCATTACAAGGGAAGTCCTTCACACAGGGTTTTTATATGGTCTAAATGGCAGACCCAGCCCTGCAACTCCTCATGTGAGACATTTTTAGAACCTTATTTATGTTAAAGCCATAACAAACTAGCAACTAGAAAACTATAATGGGCACAAACGGCTAATAAAAATGAGATTGTTGAAAATACTTCTTAATAACAACTAAGGAAGAATTCTGATAAAACAAAGTTAAGGCTTAGTGTCTCTGGAAGGCTGCCACCCCAGTAATCAGAGCACAGGTACACCTCCCTTTCCCATATCTGTTACTTTCTTGCCTGAAACTTAAATGCAAATGCACTATCAGATCAGTGTTTTTCTTATTTTTCATTGTAGTACTTACTGAACCAGAGATGTCTGGATTAAATCCTGAAGTTACTCTTACTTTCTGCACTAATTGCTTATTGGAAAACTCCTCTGGAGAAGTGAGTGAAAGCCCTGAATGTGGTCAAAGGGAGAAGAATGTCAACGTGTCTTCCAGTTCTGTGTATGTGTATATGAGCTGACATGTCTGTGTACATATGTACATATGTATTATATATGTAGGGCCAACCTTGAAATCTGGATCACTTCTCAGTTGAACTATGTTTAGACAAGCTGGCTAACATGAGCAGGTCAAATCCTTTATTTATAGAGTAAAAACTATTTGATCTAGGATAGTTATCAGTTCTACAGTCAAACATGTTGGACCAAAGTCGTTTTTATTGCTAAATCTTGCAGAATTCTGAAATAGTTCATGTGGCTATCCATGTGAGTGAAGGAAATATTCCCACAGAAGAATGGACTAGCTAAGTGTGAAATGTTGCTTAACTCACCAAAAAGCCAGTATGTGTTTATATAAACAATAATGTAGGACACTGAAAGAAAAACAACTTTAACATCTGAACTGGTGGGACTCTCCTAATGAATTTTGTTCAGACCCTAACAGTCCAATACTAGGGCAGTAGTTGAGACAAAACAATATGCTCTCTCTTCCTATCCTTGGAGATACTATAACCCTGTTAAACAAGAGTTTGAAATCTACTCACCTACTGCAATTATTTATGCCTTGATGTATGGTCCCAAATCATCCATATTTAGAATTAGATGCCACTTCTGGGATGAGTAAAAGTTGCATCTCACCTAGTATAGAAACTATTGCCCAGCACCTCTGAAAAAGGGCTTCCAGTCATTTTTGAAGTCTTCAAATTGGAATAATCATGACTTCAAAAAAGCTGCAGTTTATTTGTAGTGAAATTGTTTAGAGAACAGTTCCTAACAATGCATATAACTTTAATTTATGTAAACATATCACTTAAATAAAATTAGCCACCAAAGAAGAGCTGGTTCATCTTTTAAGCTTCTCATTGTCATTCCTGGTATTTCCCTCTGTAAGAGGGGAAAATATTAATGCATAACTACATATTAATACATTTTCAGTCTGTGTTGTGCTACTCAATTCCTGAAACTTTGTTGTGATGAGTAAAGGGAAGAACTGGTAGAAGTCAGAAACTATAGTTAATTTACCTCAGAACTATAGTTAATTTACCTCAGAAAGTCACAGAATCCCTTGAAAGGCAAAAAGGATCCAGAAAATAGAACAGTTGGCAAACATGTGAGTGAGCATAAACAGAGTTTTTGGAAAGTTTTTGAGAAGAGAAACTTCCTGTAGATAACAAATGTATTGTTCTTCTGAATTCTCACAAACATATATAAACACCAGATGGGCCCCTGCAAGCCGTAATGTCCAGAAATACTATCAGAACTCACAGATCACTATCAACCTTTGATGAACTTGAAGTTTTACCTACCCATGTCTTTGACCATGGTGATGGGGCTTTGAAAAACTTGACCAAAGATTTTCTTTACCAGTCTCATGAGAAATGGAAACAAGCTCCAAACAAATGGAGGTATAGAATCAAGATGGTTAACTTTTCCTTCAGGATATCAAGATTCCAGATATTGCTCACTATAAAGTAAGTTGAATATGATAGATTACAATTACACTTGCAAAAAATGTGTGAGTTAGTCACTACAAGAAATTTACAAACTGGTCACTCACAAAACAGATGTCCTCTTATGATGAAACATATGACCTGAATGAGTAAGTGAATTTATTAAGGAACTTAACCTCTATAATCAATCTGCATATGATAGTACCCTTAACTGACTTTGCAGGGATGAGCATACCCAGGAAGATGCTGGGTATCTTGATACCTAAATTCAGCTGGCTTCCCATAGCTTTGGAAGTGGTGGAAGTTCTTCAGTCACTGATGCAGTATATGCTTTTGGACTTACCTTTGCTTTCCCTTGAAATTATGTCAAAACACCTACTTAAGTAATTTCCTTTTTACCATTCTTTCAAAGTAATTTTGTCACCTAAAAGTCTCCTGCAAAGAGATAGAATTGCAGTACACACTTATTAGAATGGCTAAAATTTGAGGAGCTGAACTTATCAAGTGTTGGTGAGGAATTGGAACTTTATACACTATTGATGGATATATAAAATAGTGCAGTATTGGAAAAACAATTAGGTATTTTCTTAAATAATTACCCATACATCTGTCATTTGACCTGACCCTTCCACAATACTTACCTAAGAGAAATGAAAGCATATAGCTATTTAAAGACTTGCAATTTTTTCATAAGCATTTGATTTTTTATAGTTAAAAGTGGAAACAATTCAAATTATCTTTAACAGGTGAATGTGTAAACTAATTGCAGGTATTCATCCAATGTAACTCTATCAAATAATAAGAAGAAATAAGATTTTTGTATATAATACAACATAAATGAAACTCCATGTAATTGTGCTGAGAGGAAGAAGTTAAAAAAAAGTACATCCCACATAATTCCACTTTAAAAATATATTTCTATAAGACTCAAACTAAGGTGTTCTGATAGAAATCAGATCAGAGGTTTCTGAAGAAAGGAAGTGGGGGATATTGGAGGGAGGGATTATAAAGCAATACAAAGGAATTTGTAAGGGTGATGGATATGTTCTTTATCTTGCAGGGATAATTAAAACTCTATACTTTAGAGATATGCAATTTATATATGTAAACAATACTTTAATGAAGCTGCTAAAATGTATCTGGATAGGATATGTTTATCAGAGGCTTGTCTTTAAATATATCTTTCAAAGTCCCTATAAACATTCCAATAACATTTTTCTAGGAAAAAGAACAAATATTTCTAAAATTTGTCTAGAACCACAAAGTTATCATAAGAAAAAAGAAAAAAAAATGGAGGCACAATTGTTCCCAGCTTTAGACTATAGAGCAAAGCTATAATAATGAAAATGGTATGATATTGGGATAAACACGTATGGCTCAATGGAAGGGAACTGAGAGTATGGAATAAAACTAACACATTTATAGACCGCTTATTTACGACAAAGGAGCAAAACATTTACAATGGAGAAAGGAAAATCTCCTTAAATATGACATTGGCAAAACTGGACTGCCAATGTAATAGAAAGTAGATGCCACCTTACCCCATACACAAAAATCAATTTAACATGTATTAAACTTTTTAGGTGTGGGGGGGGATGTATTCAAAATTTTAATGCAGATACGAAACTTTAAATAGTTAGGAGAGTTGATACACTTCTTGATGCCAGGCTTAGAAATGTCCTCAAATGAGGCTTTAAAATGTCAGTGATAGCCCTGCAAGGAACACTGCAAACAGCAATAGACTACTACTCTAATTTGCCTGACTTCTAGTCAGCATTGCTTTAGGCATCTGGAATTTCTCTCTAAGTTTAGGTTCATGGGAAGGCAGAGATGCTGCTATTACTGGCTTTCTCTTCCATTGCTCATCTTTCTCTGAGATAATCTCCCCAGATCCTAGACTCTCAGTGAGGTCCTTTAGAAAAAGCTCTGTGTAAAAATGGGTAAATATCTCCTTCTTCCATTTCTTCCATTAAAAACCACAGCAGTTCTTACAGTAAATAACATTGTTTTTTTTTTATTCGTTGTTTTGCCAAATGAAAGTATTAAGCACAGCTTTGCATTTGATATTTTGGCAGCAAATAATTAGCAGTACCAGCAAGCTTTCTTTCTACAGAAAAGTGGTGCAAAGAGATGGACTATTCATTTGACCAAGTGAATTGGCAAGTGGGGAGACTGACCCATGAACTCCATGTGTTTTTTGACTATGTTTCACCACTCTGTCCAGTAGTCTCACATGACATAGCTGTTTGCTTCTGCTGAGAAAAGCATATACTGACTTTTTGGGTTTCAAAGATCAAAAATCCAAAGATCAAAAGAAGAAACTTCACAGTGAATATCTGTTCTGCAATTATGTTTCTGTGCTAATGACCATGTGGATCTTCCCTTTTAGAACCTCTTTGCCATATTGTATACTTTGTTTTTGTGCCTGAACTTCCTTTTTCATTGGCTCTCTTTACCATGATATTTACAATTTGTTTTTATTATTTTATTTATTGAATAGTATGTTTGCATTGTCTCCCTAAAACGCAGATGATTAGTGCATGGTATCCTTCTCAAACACCACTCCATTTACAATGAAAAAGAAAATAGAGTTGCTTTATACTTTTTACTGATATGATCTTCAACTTGATTTTTCTGGGGTAGGGTAAGGAGGCTCCTTCCTCACCCTCTTCCTGGCATCTACACTGCTATTGTAATGTAACATTTAAATGAGTTACTAGAGTTAATATATTTATTTGCAGGTGATATCAAAGTGTATCCCCCTCTAGTTGAAGTTGTAGCTATTTTTCTCTTTAAATTTGTTTGCCTATTTTCATTGCTAGTGAAATAAATAGCTATTAATATAAAACTGCATTTTTAAAAAATGTGCTTATTTAACAAAATTATTGTAAACATTCAAAAGTGAGTTGGCAAAATTCCTTTTGATTATGAAATCGCTAGTGGTCAATGAGAAACATTCTTTTAAATAATGAAAATTGGCTTCAGCTGTAGCCAATTTTTCCTTCTTTGGATAGGAGGACATTGTGTCCACACTGTTCGCACTGAGAGAACATCAAAGATGCTGCTTTAGATATTCAGTTTCACATAATATAAGACCCCTGAACTTCTAAAAAACTTTATTTCATAAACTATCACTAATTATCCGTGAGTCTGGTGTTCTACCAAATAAAACATGAAACCATGAATAATGGGTCTTATCAACAATTAAAGTGTAATATAAAATGATAGAGCAAAGAAAATGAGAGCGATTACAAAAGACTTTTGGAAACCTGAAGCAAAGAAAATATTCTAAATGGATTTAGTCAATTCTGCAAGAAGTTTAGGAAAAAAAAACATTGCTTGAAATCATGTGCTTCTGACTCTGTATTACATTTTATTGTTTTAATCAGAAAATAAACAGTACAAGACAGGGGAAGTTCTTTTGAAATACAAGTTGGAGAGAACTTCTTTTGCAGTTCCTTTATTGTGTCATCATTTCTTTCCAACTCAGTGACGTTCTGATAAAGAGAAGTCATAAAATTTTTAGCATTACACCCACCTGCAGCAGCAAGATTTAAAGATGGGAGTATTTCCAGAAGGAGAGTTCAGCCACATTTCCACTGACCCCTGGGGACATAAAAGGGTCTCTTAGTGACAAAGAGAGAGCAGAATTATTTCATAATAGCCAACAACTTGGAGAGTGCTCTCACCTGCCCTCTCTACCCTGCAGGGCCCACATGGGAAAAAGTGTTACTGAGTAATTAATGCCTGTTTCTGAGATCAAGTGATTCACAAGATATTACATCAAATCTCATGGAAGAAGTTTCCAATGGGATAAGGAGAATCATAAGAGCAGCTCAAGATAGGGCAGATGGTCAGTCTTGGTTGTTTCCACATTGGAGCAAATGCATACTCTTCTCTCTAAGGAACAGCCAGCAGGCAAGGCCATCTTTATCTACTGTAGCTCTTGGGGCCTCCAGACTCCTTATTCTTGTCTGGGAGGACCTGGAACACATAGCATTCCCTCGGATTCTTTAAAACAACTGGTGGCAAAAGGGCTTTGGGTAACAAACTCAGTCCTCACAAGTTCATCGTTGCTTTTAACAGCCAAACAGTGTCCGAACCTTTGGAGGGCTCTTTTTTTTTTTTTTTTTTTTTTTTTTTTTTAATAATAAACAGCAAAGAAACAGCCACTTGAGTTTCTCCCCTCTTCCTTCCCCATCTCCTCCCGGGTGATGACACCCTTTCTCTCTGTCTCCTAGGCCCAGATGTGCCCACTCAAGCATGTACACACCCACTGGGCTAGGAGCATTCACAATGATGGGGCATGTACAATACCACAGGTGCTGGCCACACACACTAATGGAAGGACAAGTTTGACTTAATCATTTACCCTACAAAAGCCAATATGCCTTTCCTCCTGTCTAAAGTCAGAATTAGGCTGAGGAGGCCAGAAAAGAGGCATCCAGACCTTCTTTGGATATTTTAGGCTGTGACTCAAGCCTGGAATTCTTTCCTGGGAAGTCTCAGATACCATGGTAAAGTCAAGGAAGCAGACCCAACTTGTGCTACGATCTTCCCTGTTGCCCCAACCTCAGTATGGTTGTTGTCAACGGCAAGTGAGAGAAATCCTTGGAACCCGTTCTCTGGACTCAAGTACATTTTCCAGCTCAAATGGGCACCAATATTACAAAGAGAACTTTCAGATGACCTAAGGGAAAGAGTTGGTTTGATATACTAGGTGAATCAAGTTGGCTGGGCTGGGCTGAGTGTGGTTTGGTACCATTGGGTGATAAGAACCTATTGAAACTTAAAGGAACATTCAGAACTAAAGAAGGAAGGAGGACTCCAGGTGAGGGAATTTTAATATTAGTACTAGTTACCACTTGAAGCTTTCTGTGTTCCATGTTAGTAGGTACTTGGCAGAAAGTCATTCATTCTCAATAAATAGTTACAGAGGATCTACTCTGCTGCAGATTCTCTGTAATTCTGTTACTCTGCTGGGCTATGGGAATATAGCTGAGACCAAATAGAAATAATTATTGCCCTCTGATATCCTTAGTCCATTGTAGGGTAATGAGTTGTCAGTGTTTTTTATACCCTTACGCCATTAGCCTCTATGACCAACACCTGTGGTATTGCCCCTTCTGATTGGACACACCAAGTCCAGTGGTTGTGTGCATGCCTAACTGGTCATCTCCTTTGATCTGTACATAACCATCCTGAGATTTTTCTGATTAGACACAGTTTTGGGTGCCAAAGAATGAAGAGGTTCACCAGTCAGGTAACTACCTGAGGTTCTAGGAATGATTTATTTGGCTCAAAATAATTAAGGAATAATTCTATTTTAACTTGAAGTTGAGACTGATGTTGAATGTCAATGATTTTTCATGTATGTGAGAGATTCTCTGCCCCAAATTTCCCATCAAAATTAAAAACAAAACAAGAACAATTGACATGCTCAATTAACTTTGGTAGTCTGGAGAATATCCACCACAGAGGTCAACTGTGTGTATCATGGACATTTTATGGTGTCAATATACATCATGCAATGAGTCTACAGCTAGAAGGTGACAATGAAGAGACAATATCATCACTAAAGAGACCTACCTTCTGAAAGTCCTTATCTACAATATCTGCAGTACAAATGTCCAGTTTGACTAACTTCACCCAGGAACCAAATCCCAAATATGCCATCGTGTCTTTGCTTTCTTTTGGGGCAGTCCAGATATACATATTTCTAATGATCTTATTTTTATTATGCTATCCCTCTCACCTCAACAATGAGTCATTTCACAATTCTCCTTAAATTTGGAAAATATAAAGTTTATGTGCACTTGAATATATTTTTGAAATCTCTTTTGATCCACTGATAAATATATACATTCTTTGGAATCATATTTGCATTATAATATATTAATATATATTACATTTTGTTTTCCTTGAACTGTTTCTCTTTTTAAGATGATAGTGGCTCTTTTCAGTGATTCATTTTCCCATGTTCATTATCCCGAGTCATACCACCTTTTGGCACAACCTTGTCATTCACACTTGCCAATCTCCAACTTATGATAAGCCCACATTGCTTTCCTGTTTAGTTTAAAACCAGTCTCTTTCATAAAAGAGGATGAGGTAATTCACAAAGTAAGAAATCCCCCCTCCCTTTTCTCCAAGTCACTTTCCCTGTGTCTTCCAGTTCCTTGTCTTCCTTCCCTTCTAGTTTGCCAGAGCTGTCTGCCACTTCCTCAGGTCAGTCTCTCTCCACCTATAATATCATATGTAACTCTTCCCAATCATAAACATGCTACACAATTTATCTCATTTTTGCTTCTCATTTTAGCTTTGGGACTAAATCACTGAGGGAACTTCAGTAGATGGAATAAACTCTGACCATCAGTTTCTTCATCCAGGTGGGACTTTGCAGTCAGGCTTATCAATATCTATCAGTATATGATATTATGACAAAGTGATATTTGCTGCAAATTACTCTCACCTGCTAAGAAGTGAAGTAATGTATAGTGGTTCTGGGCAATGATGAGTTTCCTATGAAAGCAGAGTCAGGGTGAGGTGGGAAGATTATCTAGCTGCAAGACTGACTTTTGAGTATCTTGGTTCCTCTACCTATTTGCTCCTGGCCTTGAGCCAATAATAGTTTGTGTCTTGTCTGTTTTTAATAAGCTCCCTAAATCAGTTTCTTTGCAACAATAGACTTACTAGTTGGCCTTTTCTTGCATATAATATTCCCTTCAAACCCATCTGCTCTGGATCTCATCCTGCATCCCATACAGAGGTAGCACTTACAGCTTGTATAGACTTGGGTTAAGACTGTCTGGGTTTTAATTTTACTTAATCATCCCTCAGCTTTGTGGTACTGGGAAAATTACTTCACATGTCCCTGCTCCAATTTTCTTATCTGTAAAGTTGCAGAGATGTTAAATGGTGTTAACTCATAGACACATTATTTGCACTAAATGCAATTATACACACTGCACATCCACTATATATTTCTATAGTGCAACACTTAAATAAACCAACACGCTTCAAATTATTTATATACATATATCTATAATGCAATGCATAGGATAGTTTAGCATAGAGGCAGACATAAATTAAGTAGATTATACATATTATAAAAAATATAGGATGGGACTCTCTTAGGTGACTAAAACACCATGTTAAATAAGTACTAAACTGCTCATAGATAATGACAACTATGCATTTTCTTATTCCTAAACACAATTGTGTTCTATTTTTGTTTCTGTTCTATTTTTGTATATTCATGAAATGAAATGACTTCACAGGAATTTCCAATGCTATGGCGTACTGCTAAAGCAGACGTTTTACTAAGCATCCTTTCAGCAGTCTTCAAATCACACTTCATAGTCCTCACAGAATCGTGGAGCTGGCTTTCTGGATATACAGTTAACAGTACTGAGAAGAATGCTCCCTGTGCTTGCCAGCAATCCTGACAGGAGTATCAAGAATTACTACGAGAGCCACCAGATCTACAGTTCTTATCATCCCCTTTAAAAGGCGTTGGAGTGGCAACTAGATGTGTTTTCACATATGCATAACACAGAGCCCTGACAAGGCTCCTTTCTGAGAGAAATATGATCACATCATATGGCAATCTGTAATGCAAACATTTCTCTCTACATCAGTTTTCAATGTTCCTTTACCTGTGGAACTCCATGCTACAATTATTGACTTGGAATGCTGGGTTAAAGATTGTGACTTGTGCAATTTTTGTTTTGAAATAATACTGTATATAGCAGAGGTTTATTATCTATTCAAAATAACAGTGAAAATAATTGCTGTCTATGTGAGCATAAAGACTCCACCTCTTTCTCAACTATCATACTATCTTTTTAATGAGCAATTCAGACTTCTTTTCTTTGTCTAGGATCATAGAGAGAACCATAGAAAGTACAAGCAAAGAAACTAAACAAAAGTAAGTGAAGGAAGGTTAATTTTTTTTTTACTAATGTCTTGTTTTGTTCTCTCTGCTGTTTGACATTCAGAAATTTATAAACATTTGGCATTATATAATGCCAAATGACACATGACACAGGTGTTTTCTACTAAGTGGATTATGTTTTTAAGCATCTGTGTCATGAGAGTAATGCACTATTGTGATCAGTTAAAGTCAATCATTTGAATGGTTTGCTTCAATAACCAACAGGATTTATATGAGAACCAGTATGATTAGGGACTCATTTCAGAAGAGACAATTTACATTATTAAGATAATTTTTATATAAAAAAGTTTTGCAGCAAATATTCAAAAATAAAATAAAACAAATGAAGCATATTTCTCTGAAACAGAATAAGTATTAGAACTTAGAACATGGTTTAAAAAAATATATATGTCCAGTTGAAGTCCCCAAGAACAGTTGTAATATGTAGGGAATTTGGAATAATAAGGAGAACTGTCAGGCATCTCTTTTCCTTATAAGACTAGTCTTGTAATCTATGCTTCCCAAAGGAGAAATATCTTGACTACTAAAATTGAATTCCAAAATTTGATTCAATTTGGTTCCACAAATTGAATGAATAGACTAGAAGAATCTCAGTAACCTCAGTTCACTGCCTAAGCAAATGATATATCTCTTTTATGCTAAAAAAATTCTACATTATTTACACAAATTCACAAGCTATATAACTCATCTAATTTCTTCAGTGCCTTTTCTTGCATCCTTTATTGCTGACAATGAGACCACCCCTTTCATTCAAGGGACAGTAAAACTATTCCAGGGGAAGGTATATCATAAAACTTCTATATTTAAAAAGAGACATGAAAGTGTCAACTTCAAAAGCATGGGGGAGAAACAGTATGTTTTCTACTTCTTTTCAAAATGAAACAAGAAATACTTTCATCGTTCATGTTTTTCAAATCATATTGTCTCAACTTTTAAAATAATAATCTGTGACAGTCACTGAATAATTGTGAGTGATCTATGACTTTAGTATAAAGTACTCATCTAATGATCTATTTCCTTTACCCCCAAGGGCCAAGTACAAAGCTATGGAATTATCTTGGTGATACTTTTAATAACTTCCTGTGGGATTGCAAACCCCAACCCAAGCGACATTGCGAAGGAGTTAATCATGTAATTTCACAGATTAGACAGCACAGGGTTACTAATGAGAAACTTCAGTTTAGCGATAAACTTTTTTTCCAGGAATATTTTGAGAGGCCTGTAACCTTTGGCTGACACCCAGCAAGGCTATTAGTTTAACCATGGGATGCACTACCAAAATGCACAAGAGTCAGCATAACTTCTTTTCTGGAAAGTTGATTATAAGAATAGTTTTGTTAAGAGACTTCAGGAACAGATGGAATGGGCTATAGTGGGGGAGGGGTAGACAAGCATTAAAAAAAAAAACTATCAACTTCCGTTGATTGGCATAACTTCAGTTTCTAGTATCTTTTCAACCATATGCTTAAGCTGGAAACCACAGTTCACTTTTAGATGTCATGCTGCCCTCTCTTCCATAAACATGTATCATCCATCACTAAATATTTAGATCTGAATTGTTGGAACTGAGTTCTGTGCCAGGGGTAGGGGGATTAATTCCTTTCAAGGCCCTCACATGATGGATTTTCCACTGAAATAAACATCCGAGAAGAGCTCACACTAAAGTCATAAAATATATAAATAAAGTTTAAAGTTTAATTAAGTCAACATTATTTAAAGTGGTTGTCATATTTTATGGTGAACTTTTCATGTTTATTTTATATGACTCCTAATAAATAGCCCCTCCTGATCAGACAAAAGGCACAACTAGGTTAAAATCAAGGGTTCCAAACTTAGGGCTGGAGGAAGAAGGATCACGTTTAGTTGGGAATAAAGCAAGGTTTTTCCATTATGATTTTGTTTTGAAAACAGTCTGTCAGCTAGATACTGACTCAATAATTTGCATAAAAAGAACATTTTAAAAACCTTTAAGGTTTTATCTACTAGATGTTGTAGAAACAATATACTCAAATATAGAGAAATAGAGAATAACAAATACAGGAGATTGTTATCTCAAGTGATAAACAGTTTTCATTTTATTTTTTATTTTTATAATAATAGAAAACATAAGGAAAATAGCTGATTCCAATTAGGTTCATACAGGCTTTTAAACAATAATTTTTCTTAAAAGGTAAATCACTTAAGTATATATAAGCCTTCCTCCACACACCCCAAAAATCAGTAATCTAGGGCACCTGAATTTCTCATTTAACACTACATAGGAAATATTCTTTCATGTTTGATGGCTATAGATTTTAAGAAGAAAGAATAAATTGACAGAAATCAGCTACTGTGAATTCCTTACCACAAGGTGAAGTACCACGACCCCTCGATACCAGCTTTTTAGAGCCAAAGTTCCTTCAATGTGACAATGAGGGTATTTCTTCCTATGGAAAAAAATCTCTGTGCAAAGAAAGATTTCAGCTTTTAAAAAAACACTGTATTCGAATAAACTCTAGGCACTCTTACCCAACCTTAGCACTCTGTGAGAAGAAAATCAAAGCTCAGAGGCGTTAATTGCCCAAGTTCTTAGCTCACTGGTAGTGAAGTCAGTGTAGAACACACCTTCTCATGCCCATTCTACTGCAATCCTATGGAGAATGCTGATACAGTCATGGGGCTATGTGCATAGGAAGAACATGGTCTATGTAACTGGTAACTGTGAAGATGAAGTCAGACATGAGGCTTTTCAAGATTCTTGAGCTGTATATTTTCAGAAAACAGGTAATTTGATGTCAATCACTGAGTTTCCATTTATCTGCTATGTAAAATGCAGCTTCTGTGAACCTTAGAGATGCACTTTGTCAAGTGCATTCTGCATACGCATAGCAAACACCTCATGGATGGTATCAGTTATCATTATTCTCAAGTTCACAGTTTAGAAGCTACATGTTAAAGGCAAAGTGTCTTCCCAAATTACCAAATGACTGATATGAGTGAGGATTATTTCACTCCTTTCCTTAAATTGGAATTCACCCATTTTTTACCAAGTATGAATCTTTTATATTGGAAAAAATAATCGAGGTAGCTTTCTGTCCTGCGATGAAATTATGTTCAAATGAGAAAATACATGTTATCAAAATGGTTTATTATTACTTGGGCTAGAGCTTGTGATTTTTAGTGAATTGAAACAAATTTTAAACATATTCAACACTGAAAAGCATAATGCAATTTTCATATTATTCTCTACTGAGATAATATCTCATATTGACATTTAGTGTATATATTTATTTTTAATTTTTATTAAGGTTTATTTCTTTACCAATCAGCTACATAACTAGAGAGTTTGTGGAGTGTTTCACACCTTGTGAATTGTACATGCTTCATTCAACCACTGCTAAAACTCCTGTGCTACTACACAATGGCATAACACTCTCTATTCTCTTCATACTTGCTGTAACCACCATATTTTTCAGAATCTAAGAGTTCTTTCTGGTGTGTTTGCCAATTAAGTTCCCTTTGGTTACTTATATTCCACAAATGACTAAAACCATATAGTAAATGAATTTTATTTCTGAGTATTTACCTCAACTTTCATCCATGTTGTCACAAAAGGCAAAATTTCATTATTTTTAACAGCTGAGTAGTATTCCACCAAATATATGCACGACACTAATTTTATTCAATTATTCATGGTGGGCATCCAAGTTGACTCCATGTCTATGTTATTGTAAATGTACATAACATATTTCAGTGTGATGCTTAACCATACAATGAATGGATTTGAAAAAAAGTGAACCTTTAGCCGTATATATATATGTATATATATATATGTGTGTGTGTGTTTTAGTCAATCTCTCAGAGAAGACAAAAAAATAGTTCACAAATAATAGTATGAAAACTGAAACGATTGTATTTCCCACATTAATATATGATTGTATGCTAAATAACTCCTCTGAGGTTATATGTTCCAGGAAATAAAGAGGTGATTAAAGGGAAAAGTATTGGAAATTAATATTTTTACATTCTAGGAGAGCTGATGAAGATGACTACTACAGACCACAGAAACATTTTTCCAATTATAGATGACTTTATGAAAATGTGCATGCAACTAATAACTTTTCTAGAATTATTTACTGCTTATTTGTTTACTTTGTTTAAAGATCTACTTAAAATTCACTAAAGCAAAAATGGTGAAGCATATCCCCTACTCACCTGATGGATACTATGTTATGTATCACATTTAAAAATTATTTCACTGGATAATGGTTAAAAGTTCTCTATTAATTGTATACATTCTTAACTCACATTTTAATTTTTTCTTTTGACTTTGAGTATTATAAATATACCAACATATATATATGCATCCTATATGTCTAAGTATAGATATTTAAAATAAAGAAATTATTAGTACCACTACTTTCTTAGAGGGGTATTAATCAACTTGGATAAGGCAAATTTTGTTATATTTATCATTTTTAATAGATGATGGAGCTATCTTGTACAGATGTCTTGATGAACATGAAAAAAATACCATCCACAAAATTCTGCTTTCATTCCCAGTGTGTTCCTTGAAAACTTTTCCTTGATTCATACCTCACCTCAGTCAGCTGACCTTTTAGGAGTGCAGTCTGCTGCTCATAAACTGGAGACCCCAAAGGCCTTAAGCATAAGCTCATTTTATTAATGCACCCTCAGGATAAGCACATGTGTTGCCAGTATTTCTGAACCATTTATTTTGTCTAAACATTCCCCCTCACTGAGTTATTTATACATTATGTAGTAGAACTAAAGTGGGTGCTAATGGTAGGGCCAGTGAGAACCTTTCCAGACAAAGCTCTCTTGGAGTAAATCTTGACCTTTTATCGAGGAAACTCTTCAGAATGCAGAATATCCATGCAGAATTAGAGACCCTTAAAAAAGAACAAGTTAAAAAATGAGGAGATACACTCTTAAGCTATTTATGTTCCAAAATGTTTATTTTTAATGGTGGAATTTGTTTTACAAATATTTGTTGAGGAAGTTTTGTACATTGTTCACTACCACTTAGGCAGTTAATGAGATCTAAATATTGATAGACTTTTCTCTACCTTCAATCTGAAATGAAAAATTCCTTTGGGTTCCTGTGGTTCTTATGATTAAAATCAAGCATGTACACATTTAATATAACATATAATTGTATATAACATGCAAATATAATCATTAAATTTTTATAAAATTATTAAATTTATATAATATATACACATATATTATGTACATTTAATATATTTTAAAATATATGTCAATAATAAATTTACACAATCATTTGGTTTTAATATAAGATTCACATTAATTATCCTCTTATAAATTGCATGTATATACTTGCAAACAACACAGACATGTATCAAACTTTTAGTATTACTTTATCTGATGTTTGAAAGAGTGTGTTATCTGTTTTGCAAATTCTAAATCAAGATAAGGTTCTCATTTTAGATAGGCTTTTATGAAGGAGAGCAGTAAGAGATTATATTTCTTTCTTTTAACAGGAATGGACAAAAGCCTGGGAAGAATGCAAAAATTCATATAACTAAGAACATCAATTGAGCCACATCCCAAACTTAGTGACTTAATAGTTTACTTTCAAATAGTACAGACTTTATTCATTTCATGTGTTCTCTCCAAGTTATAAATCTATCTTATCAAAATGTAATAGCAAAAAGTCACCATACTTGCCTGCTAAACTACTTTTTAATGTAGTTGTGTTTTGGCATTACATCAGATTCTACTTCTATTTAACTTTACTATAATAAACTCATATCCCAGGTAATAATGATTTCCAAGGTCTTCATATAGGTGGAATGTTGAAAGCTTGTATAAAACATACAGATGTGCTTTGGGAAGATACAGGTTGACTGTATGAAGATGGAAACTTTGTCTTTTAAGAATCTTGAAGCAGGAAGATCTGTAGTTAGAATAGGAATTCACAGGTTGAAAATAACATAATATAGTCAGTCAGTAGTTAATCTGATAGAAGTATAAAGGATTAAATTGAAAACAAGAAGAATATTTGAAAGAAATAAATACTTTTATTTTGAGAAACATGAATAATTTACACTTTCATCAATAATTCCCATCTCCCCCCTCAAAATTCCCAGACCAGTTCATAATTAAAGAAATGAATAAGAGAAACTAAATTCCAGATTTTCTAGCTCAGTTGACATTACAGTACAGTTGGTTTGATTAGACTATGAAATATCTCAATAAAACTGTTGGTCTTTGGAATTCACTAACATTTCACTCCATAACTGACTGTACATTAGATATACTGTACAAGTAACAATAGGCCAGAAAACCACCAAAAACCTAAAATTCACAAAAGCATATGAAAAAACATAGACTTTGGAATTTATCTGTATATGGACTATGCACTATAGTTATTTGCTGAATTAATTATACTTTCATTAGTACAGGTATTCACCATGTTTTGAAAGTTTTTCTTAAACCATTTCACTTTGAAGAAAGACCATCACAATTAACTATTTTCCTTAAGAAAGGAACTCCACAGGGAATTTTATCTTTCAGAAAAAAAGATGAAAAGCGAAAGTAATGTTCAGCATTAGTTTACCTTTTAAAATTACTTTCTGGTTCAATTTCCCTTTTTAAAATAATTTATTTAAATTTTGTTTCTTCTATCATTGTGGTCCCCAACATTGTAATTCTTCCACCACCATTTCACCTTAGAAGCACTGCCGTATTCCCTTGTTTCTCTCTCCCTGGATGTACCCACTCCCTCCTTTGCTATATGCTGTTTGCTATCATTAGTTTAGCAGCAAGTTCTTACAGAGGAACTACTCTTAACTCCAGCTCCTGAGCCCTGTGAGAGGCCATCACACCCTTTTCCTGAGAGCTACCTCTCACACACATGTGCTTTTACTATTTGTAGTGTTATTTTAGGGTTTTATGTTATTTGGGATGAGTTAGTAGGTTATTTAACAGTCTGGGATAAGAAAGCAATCTTCCTTATAAATGAATGCCATTACTTCTTTGTTTTATGCCATTTTGGTTTAGAAGAGTTTTCACTGGAACTCTCTGCTTTCAGTAGTGAAGGAAACCTATAATTTATCAGAATCATCATTTTCCCAGCACTAAGAATAATTAGGTATCCACCAATGTTTGCTATACTATGCTAGCCTGTGCTAAAATAAGACTACTTCTCATTCCCCAATATCTCTGAGTGGAAAATTTGTTGTTTCTAGTTCACAGAAAAGGGGAATAATGTCCAGAGAGTTTACATTGTCTTTTCATGGCTACACTTGTTAAAGCTTGACAGCAATTTAGACCGGTTTGATGTAAAAGTAGTCTTATTCTGTCACACAGTGCTGTAGACACTGCAAATAAAACATACAGTATGTTTTTTAAAGTAAACACTGGTTGTGTTTTAATTGTATTCCTATTTACTTCTTCCAGAAACCAAAATAAATTTTAGCTTAAACCATAAAAAATTTTTTGAATAGAAAATTTAAAGACAGGTGACAAGATGGAAGTACCTGATAATGAGGATTTTGAAGGAAGAGGTATGGTAGACTGCAAAAGATGGCGACAGATTCTCTCCACACACATGTAAGCATTCTATTTATGACTTTTTTGGGTAGCTATTCCCATTAAGTACTAAAGCTTATTTCTGATAATGGCTTTGGACATGTGACTTGCTTTGGCCATGAACTTGGTGTACATGACACAAGCCCTGTTTGCTTTCACCACCCCATGATGAAGTCTAGGGGAGAAGTGGAGGGAAGATCAGAATGGGAAAACCCAGGTTCCTGACCAGCAGCCTGTTCCACAGACACAGCTTGTGAGTGAACTGTCTTGCCCCAGTACAGGTGCCAACTGGCTGAAAGCAACTCAGGCATCACCAACAAAAGGATGGCCTAACTCCGGGCCAAATTCCTGACTCAGAATGGGAGCTTGTAAATGCTGGATTTCTGCACTGTAGAGTTCATGGTAGTATGTTAACATAGCAAAGGCAACAGTAAGTAAAATTTTTAAAATTGCAATGATTCCTATTTATTTTCCTTAATTGTGACAATGAGTTTACACTGAGCCATGGAATCATTTCCCTATCCAATCTCACTTTGTGATCAAATAATACATTTGGTAGATGATTTGGTTGCTATGGAATTTCCCCCCCCCCTGAAAAAAGTTAACCAAATTCTTTAGGAATGAAACTCAAAAGCCTGGCTTCCTTAGCATCCTGTTTTTGGAACTGAGAACCTTGGCTCAGACATTGTCTTCAAAAGGGTGTCTACAGCCACTGGAACGAGTGCAGACATCAGGGCCATGGCCAAACTTAGGAGCGCCCGAGTCTCCCTTGCAAATCGTGGGTTGCTTCCCCCAGAAAAATGCTTATGACTGTGATTTATGGCTATATTGATATCAAGGTGAAGATGTTCATATTCTATGGGGGAAAATTTCCTTCAATTTAAAGGTTCATTTCCCCCTTTTGATTTTAAAAGAAATCAAACTATTATTATGGTCCCCTGAGCACAGTCCTTGTTGTTTCTAATGAATAAGTCAAGTCAACCTAGTCAGATATTATGAAACTATTTACTTTTTCCTCCCTTCTATTTCTTCAGAACTTCTGTTTTACAAACAGGATTGAGAAGTTGTGTGTGTATATATTTGTGCATGTGTGTGTATGTGTGTGTTGAAATTTGGCCTCCTTTTATGACTGGAGTAGGTAAGCTTCTTCCCCAGCTCCAGCCAGGACTCAACCTAGGGGCACCCTCCTTAGAGGCAACTACAAAAGCAGTGTAGAAGACATAACCATTCATAACTTATGATAATCCAACCAAAAAAAAAAAAATAGAAAGAAAAAGAAAACCAACACTAGGGAATCTTCAATATAAACATTAATAGTTTCCCACATCTTTGTTTAGAGAATAGCCTGAGGATTTCTAAACTTTTAGATCTTATTCATTCCAGAAGAACTGTTTCACTTATGGCCCCATAAATCTTGGCCCTTTGGAAGTTCCAAGATTAAGACTCTTTGGAAACGAGAGTTACGGAGAACTTACAGGTGATCCATGTAGCCCAAATCTGATGTAGGTCACTCAGGAGATAGAACATTTGCAAAGATCTTTTGAATCTAACTCTGAGTTAGTGAGCATAGAAACTTGGGAGGGAGATGCAGAGTGTTAGCAGCAATGATAGCATTCTGTTTCTTATACAATTTGTACTTTTTTTTGATTATGAAATTCATATTATGTTTTTCTTGATTAATAAACTGTTCAACAATAGGACTGACAGGAGGATGTGAGTGAGTGTTTAGGAATGTGTGTGTGTGTGTGTATTTCTATACCTGCAAGCATGTTTCATTTTTCAAATGTATAGCACTTTGAATTAAGTTCTATAAAAATCCCCACCTATCAATATGCTGCAGGTGAAAAAGGACTCATTTCAATGAAGTTAAAGTGAGAGCCCAGGAGACTATGAGTTATATTTTCCCCTGAGGCCACCCTCTCTACACCTTCACAGGTTTGGCCTTCTATCCTCATCATAAAAGAGATGACCTCTTTCCTCCTCAGGTAAGTCCGGCTTTTACAATGGAAAGGCTACTAATGGAGAGTCACATCTTTCCCATGAAGGAGGAAAACTCAAACAAGTCCCTGACATGCCATGCCCATAGGCAGGGTCATTAGAATTTTCAGTCAACGGATGTCTCTGCTTTGCCATCTGTTAACCTGTCTGATGTGTCACTTCCCAGGAGGGAACAACCTGTCTCATTTTGTTCAGTATCTAGCAAATCAGGCTCCATTCATGTAGCTTTAATGTGTGAAATTGAAAGGTTGTACAAAGTAGGATGGGCAGGGAGCATCTTTGGCCATTTTGCCTCCCTCTCTGTCTGCGGGTAGTTGGAAGAATCTCATCTAAATACAATCTTCCTGTCTGTCGAAGTTACAAAATTTCCTAGAAATGAAAATATATTTATATCCAAATTGTATCTTCTAAGTTTTTCTTCCCACTTCAGGCTACCTTGAACCTTAACTTTTACTTTGCAAGACATGCCTGAATATAGCAGGATGGCTTGCATGTATGTGGTCTGTGGGAACAGAGGAATTCTAGCCAGATGCTCTGGAAATACTTTTCAGCTCCGCAGTGCCAAGGAACCAAACTGATAAGAGGAAGAACAGCATCATCTCCTCATAGCTCATACTCAGAAATTTCTAGCATTCATTATATCATCTTCAACCTTCCAAATTCTATATATGTTGCCCCAAGAACAATAAAAGGCAGCCTTATTTTCCTGTTAGGTACAGCAGGTTTGGTGGTTGGGACAACATAGCAAAGGAGGATATGTGATTTGGTTTAGGAGCAGGATGTGAACCAGCTCTTAGGTCAATGCAGCTTGGGGTGTTGTTCCTTTCCTGGATAGTATACCCAGCACCCTCAGGGCCTAACTCCTTGTCCACTTAGCACTTTCCATTCAGCTGGAACTAACCTATGAGACATAGTTGCTAGTGATCTCATGTGTCATTTGCATCTCATTTCTGAATTTATTGTAAAGCCCAGGGTGCTCTGTCTGGGTGACAGTCTCCTTTCACACTATTTTAACTTCACTATTTACACTTGTCCTTCCACAATATGTCTAAAAGCATGTTAGACGCTGATCTGTAGATGTCCCAGGGGAATCTCACATTCATTGACCAGAACAGTACTCACCATTGCTTTTACTCCTGAGTCTTGAGTCTCCTCCCCAGTTTACAGTCCAAGAGCATAACATTCAATTCAGAATTCTGGTAGTTGTGTTGATACCTTGCTTACTTCTCATGCACAGTGACTGGATTTCTCATTCCTTTTTGTTCCATCATCAATATTCCTTGACTCTGTACCCTTCTGCCTCTTCATACTGGGGAACACTGTTTATTACCTGGATAACTTAGTAGCTTCATAGTTGCTTTTCTTGCCCCTGGTTTAAATGTTTCAAACATTAAAATATATTGTTTACAGGTTATTTTTCTAAAACAGAAATCTGTGTATGTTACATTCGTGCTTAAAATTATTCAATGATTTCTTCTTTCCTATAATTTATATACAAGAAAATCTAGGAGCTCCTTCTTGAAGATTTATTTGAAAAATAAATAAATGTTTAAATCAAGGCATATTAGTATAAAAATCAATATATTATAGATTAAACTTCAAAAATGACATTTGTTTTTAACCATGGGACACTGAGAATGTTAAGGTGAGCAACAGTCATGTCAGATGATGCAGCTGTGTCTCAGAAGCATAAATATTTGTTCACTTTTACTATTAGACATAATTTCCCAGAAAGAGAGCGAAAGAGACAGAAGAGAGAGAGAGAAAAATTCAAATTCTTTAGTATGATCCATACTAAATCTATGGTCTAACCTCACTATTACTTTAATCACCTCGTATGCTTCTTGTGGTCTCACTTATTAACTCAGCCTTATTATCTCCTTCATGTCTCTACATGTCAGGCATTGATTCATCGAGAAATATACTCTCTCTGCCCACCTGTCTGGGCTTAGTCTACAATCCCAACACCCTTTGCATGCTTCTAGCTGAGTGTTTAAAGCATTGCTTTGCTATTGCTGCTTCCTGGTATGATTTCCCCTTCAGGCTGTAAATACCTTAAGGGTTGGGGACATATAACTGAATATTTGGACCTAAGTAAATGACTGAGCACACGATAGTGCTAAATGAACACCTATGAGTATAATTACTCTCCACAGAGAATAGCATCAGTAATCAATAAATGCTTAACAAATGACAACCAGGAATTGGACATTTCTCATCCTTTCCTTTTTACATCGAGCATGACACACCTTAGATATTTTACCTAAAAATCTCATGGAGTTTTCAAATTCAACAGGACAAACAGTATCTTTACATAGTCTCCTCCTCTTCTGACTCCCCTAAGTTGTTCTTCTGTGTTCATCCTCTGGGCTCACCAGTGCTACCCCCAACTCACCCAAGTAAGAAACCTGGGGGTCAGCCCATCATGTTTTTTCTCCTCAAAGGGAACTGGTTGATGAACAGCCCTCGATAATTTCTTGTTCAAACTTGATGTCCATTCATCCGACCCTCACTAATACCCCTGCCCAAGTCCTTGCCCCCACCTTTACCCCAATCACACAGGTTCTGTTACCACAGCTGCACTGCCTTCTTACACCTCTTCTCCCAAACCACACTTCTCACAGCTGTTCGAGAAGTTTCTCTGAGTTAGCCCCAGCAGTGCTTCCTAGAAAGCCTCCAGCAGCACCACCTCCTCCCCATGAAGAAACGGCTGCCTCCTCGTGGGTGCATGAGCAAAGAGCCCTGCTAAGTTCCTGTTCTCTGTGGCCCTCACTCATTTTCTGTTTCTCTTCCTCTTTCCTCTCCCACAAAATTGTGTTGTGTGACTCTGGGAGCTGTGTTGTCTTCAATAGCTTAATAAATATTGTCTCCCTGGCTTAATAAATATTTATCAAACAAAATGTTTATTGAATACATTCTTCTAATTCTTTCCTCTTTCCCACTTCATCTTGCTGATATTAGTAGTTGGAGAGGTAGCAGAGTGCAGCATTTTAAAAGTGCTGTTTCTGAAATGAAACTGCCTGAATTCAAATCCCAACTTTACTAAAAAGCAGCTATGATAACTTTGCAAGCTACTTCATTTTTCTGTGCCCAGACTCCTGATCTAAAAATGGAGATAAAAATAGTGCCTATTGAGACAGGATAGTAGGAGGACTAAATGAATTCATATTCAAGGGTTTATTTCTAAACTATTGCCCAACACATGTTGAATACCTATTAATAGAATAGTAAAAATACCAAATGAATTCATATTCAAGGATTTACATTTCTAAACTATTGCTCGATACATATCAAATACTTAATAGCTATTAGTTTTATTGTCACTTCTTTCTCTCTCCCTTCCCCCTTTCCCCTTCTCTCTCTCTTTTTTTCTCTCTCTCCATTCCTTTTCTTTTTCTTTTTTTTTGCTTGTTTAGGGTCCAATTTTCTCCTTTCCTCCTTTATTAGTTTTGTATTTACTAACAACTCATAATGTCCCAGCCACAGAGAAGGCCCAGTTCTGAGGAGTCACACAAACAAATACCTCTTCTGTAAGGTCATGTTGGTGTGACATTTGAGCTGGAGTAAACAGTTGCTTCGTGGCAGTGATCATGCCCTGGAATGTGGCTACACACAGCCCTCTATAGCATGGAATGCAGAATGGTGATGTTCTTGTGTCCCATTCAAGGGAAAGAGTTTTTCTAGGATGTCATTTATGCCACTATTCAGCTCTTGGCATTACCACCAGTGTCAGGGCAGTTTCTTCACGGTCAATGCCAGCTGACAGAGACACATTTCAGAGTCTGCACTGAGCTAGTCTTTTCTTCCAGAGAATGGGGAGTGCAAGATGAGATTTGGGGATCAAATGACTTGAACCATTAATGTTAGATGTCTCTATAAACACTACTCAATACATTTCATTTTTCCAATATTTTGAAAAAGGATTAAGATGGGAAGATGACATCCCCTTATTCTTATGAAATCTGACTGATTATGATTATGGTTATAATTTCAGCTTTCAAAATGTCAGTGCATGTATCTGAGTTCACTACTAGTCATACGATTTTCTAAGCAAAGTGCTGGAGGAATGCATGTGTGTGCTAGCATGCATACACTTTTATTGCTGCAAGGGACAAACCACAGGGGCAGTTCAAACCCAAACTTAAAGTAGGAGAAAATCAAAGCCTGTCTGCTTGCAGTTAGGTACATTTGGATAAACACTTTTATTTTTTATTTTTCTGATACTATGATTTTTGCTATAGGCTAAGAATTGGACTTAATCATTAAATGTGTCTGATGTGCTGGAGATGTAATATCATTCCTTGCACATAGCATGTACTTTGTAAGTATTTGAGGGATGATGAATAAATGAGCAAGTGGATTTATAATATGAATTTTGTGTTGTATAATATAGACTTGCCTGGATACATTTTTGGATAAAGATTCTTGTGAGGACATCAGTCAAGAGAATTGGAATAAGAAAATGAAAAGGTGAAAACTTAGAATAAAACTATTTAAAGAGAAAAGTGAGTCATGGCTACAAATTTAGAAATTTTTTTCTCCATTACTATTGATTTAGTGATACTTAAAAACCATTGGTGGTAATTGAGGGAATCGATAACTTACAAATGAAGTATATTTAGGAATTTTATATTAATCTAAACCTCAAGTATGTACTTGCTTTCCACAGCCACTTCCTCAAGATCAAATTCTTCATCTATATTTAAAATTAGAAAAGAAGATAAAATTTTAAAAATATGATTTCTTTATATTTCAACATGTGGAAAATTTAAGTAATGATAAAATAAAATTCAAAAGATACCTTTTATCCACACATTTGGTTATAAATTCACACATTTACACATGAACATACATTTAGTTAGGGATTTGAGGCTTAAGGTTTTTAGGAATTAAGAAATTCAGAACTTGATTTCAAGGAACTGATTCTCTAAAGTAAAAAGAGACTGAGTAAAAAATAGAATTGATATTACACAAACTATAAATTGGGGAATATTCTTAAGTATCTTATCGGTTGGGATGCAACCAGAAAAACAGATCAGTAGGAGAGATTAAGACACTTATTTAAAAAATAATTGACTTTCACAATTCTGGACATTGATAATATAAGTTCAAATTCATAATGCAAGCCACCAGAAAGGGAAGGCTGGTGTGGAGACACAGGCTGAAGTTGTTATGCATGGATAGAATACCTTTTTCCTCATAGCTAAGGGATGTTCCTATTCTGATCTTAAAGCCATTTGCCTGGTTGATATATACATACAGAGAACAGTTGGGAAAACCTCCCCTCTTAAGCTCAATTAATTCTAGACATTGACAAATCTATAAGATAACCTCATCATGACACCTAAATTAGTGTTTTATTGGATGGCTGGGAAATGCCACCTACTATTTGATAGAAAAATCTTAACACTCATAGCTCACTCATTGCCAATTTGATATCCATACACATTTTAAAAATAAACTACAAGCCATACTTCTATCTAACATGATGCAACTATCATATCACCAAAAACATACTACCTCCTTCCAAAGAAAAGACAAATATTTATTTAACATATATGCATATGTAGTTGTAAAAGAATACGGAGTATTTATAACTATTATTTTCTTCATTAGTACAAGTGGTCATGTAGTCATTTTATATTTATAACTACACCCTTCCACTCTCCTTCCATATTCTCTTTGCTAATCAAGATACCTGTAAAAACTAGCAGACACAAATAAATGAAGTTTCTGAAGTTAAGAGGGAGTGAGAAGAGAAAAAGGGTTAAGGGGTAGAAGGGCTGGTAATAGAAATAATATTCTGGATGAGAAGTAAATATATTTTTAGAAAACAAATTTATAGTTAACTGTATGATCACAGTCGCACACTGTCATTTCCTTTGGTTCTACTGTTATCAGGTGAATTATTACAGATTCAGTTTTTTATTCCTATATTATCTAATTCGATCCTTACAAGAATCTTTCAAGGTATTTATTATTTTCTCCAAGTAGTGAATGAGGTAACTGTGGTTTATACAGTTGGTATACTGCAGACACATTAATCAAATTAATGTGTCCCTGTTTCAAAATCCTGTGCATCATACTTTCTATTATGCTGTTAAATTCAGAAATATACAATATATCTAATAGTGCTTAACTGATAGATAGCATTTATATCTTTGTAACTTATTGATATAAATAGGAACATTTATAATCAAATAAACTTATCTCTAGCTAAATTATGTGAGAAAAAAAATCCAAAATGAGCAGTGCTAGCCTATGAAATTTTAAGAGGTTTTGTAAAATATTAGAATACTTGGGTAACACTGTCCTTTGTTTGATTTGCTTTGGCTTAGAATGATGCCATGTAATAAATGCATCTTGATAAAGCAAATTTATTTCTCTCAACAATCATATATCACCACATTACATTCAAATAAGTGGCATAAAGCCCACTGGAAATTCTGAAAATAGTCTTGTCTAGTACATGATAATGATCTAGCAGGCAAATAGCAAATGACAGTGTATTTTTATTTAATTTTTTCAACAGGAAAGTAATGGAAAAAAGTTAAACCAGACAGCTCACCATAGGAAAATAATTTAAAATGAGGGTAAGTAAAGTGCAATGGTATAATCTGGAAAATAACTACAAACCTTTAAAGCAACTAATAATAAATAAATGTTATCTGAATTGAACTGACACTTTTTAATGAGCCATATGTAATTTATTTGTGTCCTGTTGAAGCCATAATTTTCACCAAAGTCCATATCCAATTTTTTCCTTCATAATGAAGATAAAGTGGCATACATACCAAAACCACTTGAAAATGTTATAATTTAATCCAAAAAGATAGTGAAGGTTCATGTCATTTCAGGGGTGCTCATATTTTATTGCATAACATGATTTGCAACAAAAAGTTGGCTGTAGTATAGCAGTTTATTCTATAAGCAGCCAATATATTTGCTGAAATGTTAGTCCTTTTGTTCCTAATCATATTGCAATCTTTTGGGACTATCTCAATAACTATAATTTCAACAATTAACAACATCCAACTGAACAAAACACTCATGACAGAGTCACACAGTTATGTCCCATAGCAATTTTATGGGGTATGTGTTCGTTCTACATTTTGATGTTTTTCATGTAAGACACTTCGCTCCCCTGATATACTGCCTAAACAATTCGTGGGTGGTATGTGAAAACTCTGGTCAAAGGGGATAATATCTAAATTTCCAATGCAACTCTTGTTTAATGCAAATAGAAGAAAAATTGTAAAAGATGAGAGGACAGTGCAATTTCTATAATATGTACTTCAAAAGAGTGGAAGCACATGTGACTGCCTGGCTGTTAATACATGAACTAAACACCCGTTATCATTCATTATTTCTCCAAAGTAATTTGTGGTAGCATTTTTCCATAAATTACAATTCAGTAATTTATTCTTCACATTTCAACACCAGAGAATCTAATACTCAGACTGTGCAGTCTTTAGGAATCTTGTCTTTTTTTGGGAAATAGAGTTTCAGTAAGATGTATGCCATTGTTTAACAATGTTTAACAAGCATTTGTACAATATGCTTTTTCAGACACTTAAACTTCAACGGTTAGACAAACACAAAGCCTGGGAGCAGGAGCTTTGTATGTTGTAGAAAAGGTAGATGTGAATATAAATAAACACAGCATCATGGAGTTAGGATTACTGTAAGTTAGGATTCATGCAAATAAAAGACAGTTATTGAACAAAAGAATGACAAACTCTGGAGGAGAATGGAAATGAGGAGTTTTTTGAGGAGTTTTCCTGGAACTGGAGTTATTTAGTTTATTGGCAAGTATCCCCTGGATCAACTAAAGGGAAAAGGTCATCTCAAGCAGAGGAAAGGTAAGGAAGGAAACAAACTGGCAGCTTTTCATCCTTCGTGCAGAAGATCCAGTTTCTGTGGAGCAGTGCGTTCCCTAGTTAGTCACAAACAAGGGATGAGAGTTATCTCTGAACAAGATGTGGTCTGAGCAATAGAATAACCAGCAACCTTTTGAGGATGAACTGTCACTGTGACCAAGTGGTGTCATGTGACACAACCTGCATGTAGGGTGAGTTATTCAGGCTTTTCCCTCCATTAGTCTCTATAATCAGCACCTGTGGTATTGCAACTTCCCCATGATTATGCAGTTCAATGGGTTTACACATGTGTAAGTGTGCACATCTGGGCCTGGGAAGAAAGGGTGAAAGGGTGGCATCACCATGGGAGGGGCATGCTGAGAGCACGATACAGAGCAAGCAAGAGAGAACAAGATCAAGAGCAAGAGTGAGAGTGAGAGCGAGCAAGTGAGCGAGAGACCTCACAGCGAAGATGTCTGAGGGCTGGGGGTTTGCCTGCCCAGGCTCTGACACTGCCCTGCCATGTATGTCTGTGTAACTGCTAGAACCAATAAAGAACATATGCAGATTAGTGAGTCTGATGCTTGCGCTACAATTGGCATCGTGAACAGAATACTTTCCTGACAACTGGAAATGAGGATGGGATGGGTCAATGCAGAGATGGCATACCAGTGGTGAAATGTCAGGACAGTCCAACAAAGCCACTTAGACACCAACTCTAGTGGCATTTGCAGATGACATATTCTGAAAGAGACAGGATTTTTAGAACAGAACATAGTGAGGAGGTTCATGAAAGTCTTGGTTAAATTCTTGACTTTTCAGTAATGGAATGCCTGGATTTAGTTTTGATACTAGTTTACCAGGAAGATGTGATTTGGAATAGAACTGAGTATATGAAAGCTTGAATATGAAGTGTTAGAATGTCCTTCCTCATCATCACAATTACCATCATCATTGTCATCACTATAGGGTCACAGCTTCAGCACCCCACACCATCATCACACTTCATTCACACCATCTGGAGTAGATAGAACAATGGAAGGCTCATTCTCCTGGGTCCTCTCAGTTTACAGGAACTCACACCACAAAAGTAATTCATTGAATGACTGTGGAGAAGGTTGCAAGAGTGATGAGCAACCACAAGTGAGACAATATCCCACAAGGTTGCCTCCATCGAGAATTGTCTCAGAATTAAGTCTTTTTTTTTCTCTTTCTTTACTTTATTTTGACAAGTGACTCTTAAAAAATGGTTTTCCCCTCCTTTGGCTTTATTCTCTTTATCTTACTGGGACTAAACAAAGAAGTGAAACTAAAAGAAAATTGCTCTGATTAGTATCAATTGGATTTGTTAGTTAATTCAACTAATCAAAGCACTTGAGATTAATGAAAGGCTAAAATTAGAGCCGCCATTAGTAATCCTTTAGCACAATTTTATTTTACAAATTAGGACCAGCTGGGGTTTTTGTGGAATTTAGATAGTTTTCATTTTTAATCTAAGGTAGTCCTTCGCTTAAGCCTTCCCATATCCGTAGCGACTGGGAAGTTTGTCTCCATATTCTCCAGCACTGACCATACTTAATGCACAGCATGACACTCCACTCCACTTTATTTAGTGCATATTTATGACATGGGACACATAAATGAATAAAGCACACTACTAGATGTTCATCAATGAAAACGTCTTCAAAGTAAAGAGAAAGCCCTGAGAATTAATTACTATGGGGTGAGATGTCTCAAATAAGACTTGCTGGAAGAGATGATATTGAAGCTGAGTTTCCCTCAATGACATTAGACATGGTTAGTGGACAGGGAAAGACTAGCTAGGCTGGGAATGCACAGCTTATACAAATGCATGAAGTCCGTGAGAAACCACGCTTTGTTTGGCCAAATATAAATATTTCATTATTGTTGCAACACAAATGTGGGAAGAATGGGAACAGATTGGTCCATCAGATAGGTTACCATTCTGCAACAAATGTAGAGAACTACATTAACCAAACAAACAGGTGTCTGCTTCCCTAAAGAAGTCTGGCAGTACAGTTTCACTAGGGCCAGCGACTACCATCTTACTGCCAGGTTCTCACGGTCACAGGATGGATGCTTTGATTTCAGCATCCTGTCTTTGTTTAGCAAAGAAAAATGGAGAAAGTGGAGAAGTTGAAGGATTAAAATATCTGATCTCTTTTCCAAAGCGAAAAAATCTTTCCAGAATCTACTTCACTGATTCTGTCTGCTGCTCTGGTGAACATTGTGTCACATGGCAAGCCAAAAGAGAGGCAAGATAACAGCTTAGCTTTCCAGGTCCTGCTGGAGAGCTAAGGAGAAGAGGGACTGGGAATGAACACAAGGGCAGCTATTGGCAGCTTTGAGCGAGAAGGTGACCGTGTGTGTGTGTGTGTGTGTGTGTGTGTGTATCATGAAGATTTGGTTTATCTTCTAGGCTTTAATTTTACCATGCATTGAATAGAATTTCAGTGAACAGTTTTAAGTGATGTGATCAAAGTTGTCTTTTAAAAGAAACAATAACCTGATGGCTCAACAGCAAGATTATAAATGTGAAAATAGCTCCAAAGGAGGTTTAGGCAGTTCTGCCAACCTGTGATTGTGAAGGCAATTCTTTTCACAGAGAGAACCCCTTGCAGAGTAGCCAATGGCAGTTGTTCTCTCAAGACTGTTCATCTTCATGTCTGCAGGTGTCTCTGATTCTTCTCCTCTTCATCATAAACCTGCCCTTTTATAATGTAAAAAGAAACCAAAAGGGGGTTAGCATTAAAATATCATTGTTCAGACATTGATCTTTATGAATCGATGACTGACATAGTATCAGCAATACCATGCTTGAGTATGAAGGATATAATTATATACACATGTTCTCACACACATACGACCCACGAAAGGCACACCATACAAACTAATTCTGCTCAGCCTGGTAGTTGGATCCACCTTGCTCTTCCAGTATTTCTAAATAATTAATCTGATAAATTTCCAAGTGAACAAACAGCACATTGCCTGCACATGCCTCTATTTTTACTCAGTTTCCTGGAAGAAATCTTGGATTGTTATAGTGACTTGCAAATTCACTCTTAAAATCGAATATTCAAAATGTGCTTTGCTCCCCAATTTGAAAGAGTCCTGTTTCACTAGGACTTAGGAGTGTTTATAACAATCACACAGAAGAACTTGAACTAAGTACTTACTTTCTACCCATGATTGGTGGGAAACATGTAAGAATAGGAAAAATTCTGGCATAAATCTGAAAAATTAAAAAAGAATATTTCCAGAACATCCTCATTTGTTCAGAAATTGGCATTTCTCAAACAATCTACTAAGTGAAGAACACACATCTTACTTTCTAACATATGGAAAAGCACAGAGGAGTGAAGCAGCAAATTGATTAATAATAACTGTAGGAAAAGAAAAAGAAATCAAGATGATTAAATACAATTGCTTCAATTTCAAATCAGAAAGATAGAGGTGAAGTGTCACTTAAAAAGTTAGGAGAATGCCCTAAAGGGAAAACTGGTACATGGCAGCTAGCCAAAAAATTGGTGTAGTACCTGTAGGTGTTCCCAGGTGTCGCCCTAGGGTGCAAGGGGTTGGAGGTCTCGGCATGCTGTTCTTCACAGAGGGTACCAGTAGTGCATGAAAAGCGCACTGCCAAACTTCACAGTAGGTCACGGAAGAGAGGGACTGAGTTTGGGAAACAAAGAGAAATGCACAGATGCTCTCAAGATTTTCAAGTGGAGGATGAGGAGTTACTGTGTAAATGAACTGGTATTTCCTGGATAGGTCTGTACTGACTCTGTCTTCTCCAAATTCCAAGTGTTTCACTATTTTTGCTTGAACTCTCATGTCCACATAACTGCTTGTCTTCACCTCCTCTATGGAGTTGCTGGTGAGACAGAAACCTTGATATTTGTAGAAGTTTCCACTGCATTTCTTTGCCTTGTAGTATATCCTCCTGGTCCTGGTTAGTGCTGGTAGGATTTTGAGTTATCATCTAATAATGGGAGTGGAAAGTGGAAATTTTTATTGACATCATACATTTTCTATCTATATCTATAGGTGTTTTAGTCTCTAAACAACAAGCTATGAAGTAGGTGTTACCACCACGGTTATTTGCATCCAAGGAAGAATGAAATAGAGATACAAAGAGGCTTAATAACATAACCAAAGTGAATGTTATTTGTGTAGACATTCTGTTTAAGAGACAACATTGGAGCTAAGAAGGTAAGACTGAGAACTATCATTGCTTCCACTTCTGCCGTCAGGAACCTGCTACCTATGGAACACCATGAACTTGGTGTATGCGATGCTGAAGCAAACACAAAACACCATGAACTTGTAGGTTACATGGAACTTCAGTGAACCGGTAACATTTATTAGTTTCTCACTATAAATGGAGAGCAGAATTATGAATAGCTAGAGGGAGACTCAAAAGTAAGAAGACACTAGAGCCCTTCTCTGGCTTAAAATATTCAAAAACTGTCTACATTTCAATAATGAAAAATTGAAGATAAAGTAGTAATAATTTGCAGTAGCAATAAAGGGCAGTTTGTGCTGACTGGAGCATGTGTGTGGTGAGGTAATACTGCCTTTTTCTTACATGGCATCTATTCTTTATAATTCTTTCCCCCCCAGCTATAATACTCTTTGCGCTTAATGTTATTTTTGTTGATTCCTCAATGTTTGTTTCTCCTTCCAAGTCTTCCCTCATTATGCCAGCTCATCCTTCCCTCTTACCATTCCCTGTTGTATTCAGCTTGTATGTATTTTGATGTTCTCTGTTCTGATGTATAATTTGGACTATAACTGTTGATTTGCAGTAGGCAAAATCATCACCACCCTTGTTGAAGTGAATTGACAGGTAGCTGCTTAAGACTTTGTGAGATTTAGAATAGAATAAGATATGTCTCTTAATTAGTCAGAAATCCTCAACCCTTCTTATTCTGACACATGGTTCGTGATCTAGGGTTAATGCTATAGGTTTAGTCTCCCTTCTGTAACTTTTTCTACAACAGCATCATAAAAGTTTAGCAGTTACTTTGGGAAAACCATGGCTGTAATGAGAATTTCTCCCTGGTTCATCATAGTGATGGCTAGGAATTCATTACTGTCTAATTTTTAAGCACTTAGAGGTTTCCCCGTTATCTTTTTTTTCGGGGGGGGGGAATTCTTTTTTTATTAATTACATTTTTATATCATTTCTTTATTGATTTCTACAAAATTCCACTGTAGTCATTGTAACATGTTTAGTTTTTTAAATTTAAGCTATGTTTTATGGTCTACAATATGGTCTATTTTGGTAAAAATTCTGTATGAACTTGATAAAAATGTAGTCTGCTTTTTTTAAATGAAATAATCCATAGACATCCTTTATATCCAATTAACCAATGATGTTCCTAAGTAAAGCTATATTTTTACTGATTTTCTACCTCCTGAATCTGTACATTTCTAATGGAGATGTATTGAAATCTTTCATTATAATAGTAAATTAATCTGATTTTCCTGGAGAGTCTATCAGCTTTTGCCTCGCATGGTTTGATGTCCTGCTGTGAGGTACATGCACATTAAGGATTGAAAACTGACCCTTTTATCACTATGTAATGCCCCTCTACCCTGATAACTTTCCTTGATGTGAAGTTGGCTCTGTGTAAAAGTAACACAACTGCTCTTGTTTTCTTTGATTAGTGTTAGAATGGCATTTCTTCATTCCTCACCACCTGGGAAAAACCTTTGACCAGAGATAGACCAAGAAACTTTAATGAATTGGTAGGGTATCTATTTTCCTTTTCTTTAAGTCATAGATTTGTTTTTTATCAAGTAACACTGGTTGACAACAATGCATGATTTAGAAGCAAAAGTTTACATCTTTTCAGATGGATGTTACCACACCAGACATACCCACCTACTCAAATTCCTTCAACACAGTCCATCAGGACTCCTCCCCTCCTTTATCCTTCATCTCCGGTCGTCTGATCTAACACAGATTTTTTGGTTTAGTGCTGTCCCTTTGTTTGTTTGTTTGTTTGTTTTAATATAAACAATTTTATTTTGTTCTTTGGGTTACAACCACTCTGTTATATATTTTCCCCCCTCTCTCCTCCCTCCGGTGCTCCCTCCATTCTCTCACACC
>PVHY01016329.1:0-33951 GCA_004024945.1 Uropsilus gracilis | reverse complement strand
TTTTTTTGAGACTAGGTCTTGCTATTTTTGCCTGTGGAACCGCAGGCTCTTGTTGCTCAAGGTACCACAGACTCAAGCAATCCCCAGCCTCAGCTTCCCAGGTAGCTGGGATGACAGGCGCGCGCCACCACGCCCAGCTATTTTTTTGGAACTAGGTCTCGCTACAGCCCCAGGCGGGACTCGAACCGCGATCCCTAGCCCCGGCCGCTTCATAGGCTGAAGCTTACAAGCACGAGCCACCGTGCCCGGCCTTACAATTTTTTTCTTACTAAATCAGCAGTAATTTGTTTTCCTCTCCCACAATTCACTGAAACCATTCCAGGCATGATTACTGAAAATTCAAACTGCAGAGGCTGATACATGTATATGCCCAGTGCTTATTGAGGTATTTTTCTATTTTGTGTAATTATTTAAATGGCATCTGACTCCCTCATTAGACTGTAATCTCCATGAAGGAAGGTGCTTGTCAATGTTAGACTGCTGTTGGACTCTGAGCACTCAGAAAAATACCTGGCACATGAGAGGCATTCCATAAATATTTGATGAAACTATTTGTTCATCATTTGAAAAACATGCTAACAGTTGGAGATACAAAGATGCCCCAGAGAAAATCTTTTGCCATCCATGAAGTCAGGTCTAGTCAGTAAGTCTCTAAGTCAAATCTAAGAATACAAAAGACCAAAGTGTCATGAGAAGCATTCACATAAAGTGTTGTGGGATAATATAAAAGCACTAGATAATTTTGAGAAAGGAAAGAGGATAAACCTTGAGTGGAGGTGATCTTAAACTCTCAAGGAAAAGATAAAGAGTAGCCCACAGAGCAAGAAACAGAAATAAGGAAGTTAAAGGAAAGGCAAAGGTTTCTGTTTTCCTGGAATAGGATTTGCAAGAAAAAAAGTGGCAAGAAGTAAGGCAGAGACATTAGGGAGAAGTCAGAAAATGTATTGTGAGCCAGGTCCAGGAATTTAAATTTAATTAGGAAAGGAGAGCTGAAGACACTGGAGGATGTGAAACAGAGAAAGATGATCATGTGAGGAATGAGTGCTGTGTGCTAGATCTCCTAGGTATCTCCCAATTTTAACAGTCTATTATTCAGAAACATTGAAAACTAAATTTAATACTCAAAAATAATAGCTGTGTATTGAAATAGACTAAACTGCTATAACAAACAGACCCAATATGTGAGGGCTGCATTGGGTCAATGCCAGTTTAGACAGCAGCCCAGAGCAGATTACCTTGTAGAGGAAAGAAAATATCATTCCTCACAGTCATGCCAGGCTAACAGGAGCTCTGCCAGTTTCAACACATGGTTTCTAAGACCACTCTGGTTTTTGTCACCACCCTGCCTTCTGTGAATGGATGGCATGCGGAAGCGCCACTAGGAGGCTCTCTGATTTAGTCTCAGGAGTGACTCAGATGACTCCAATTCATTAGGACCTGCTGTGAGGACAGTATGGTCAATTTTAACTGCAAAGAAGGTTGGGAGTGGTAATCTAGCTGTCTGCTATGCAGTCTCCACCACACTTCTTTAACTTACTATTTGAGATGTATTTGTGTTCTTTCCCTAACGGGTTTTGTAGCTTATGTTCTATGTTCTTAGAGTTTGTGTATTTCATTAGATGTCTCAAATTCATTTTAAAGGTAGGTAAAGAGCAAACCATAAATAAAACAATAATCACAAACTTGGTTAATGTAACAAAAGGGCATAGTGCTTTGCATGTATGGAGGCCTTTCATATTCTTTGGTTTGTTTTTCTAAAGCAACTCTTTGATGTAAGCAGGAAACCATTACCACCATTTTATAAATATAGATGTGGTATAAGATGTACCTGAGGTTGTCCAATTACACTTATTTTAACTATTATTTAAATGTGGCTAATTTAATTGTCCTTGAAATCCATATTTTGCAAAAATTATTGTTTAAAATATCTTTAATAACTATATCTTAATACAAAAATAAAGCACATATTTATCCAGAGTTCAAGTTGAGGTCAATTTTGAAACTTATAAGTTGAAATATAGCTCAGCAAAGTTCACCTCAACCACAAATGCAGAGAGCACATAGAAATATAACCTCTAGCACTGATGCTATAAACAAACTACATCAGAGAAGATCTTTACATTCTAGAAAAAGACATTTGTACAAGAGTCAGAAAATGAAGACTGTCTGGCACTCCCCTTGTTAAAAGGTTTTAGATAATGTATTCATTTCTTATGGGTGTCATAACCAAGTATCAATACCTAAAAGGGGAGACCCTGTAACTCCAAATCACCAACACTATATCAATGTTACTTGAATAAAAAAATAGTAATAACAAATGACAAAAAAATAAACCAAAGAGATAAAGAAAAAAAATGAATGGCATAAATAACAGAAAGTACCCAGTTGTTGAGGCTAAAAATTTGAGAGTTAGTTTTCAGTAGAGTCATGCTCCCTCTGAAAGCTTCCAGGAAAGATGTGTTCCAGCCCTCTCACCTAACTTCTGGTTCTTTGGCTTGTGGGAGCATAAATGCTGTCTTTGCAGAACTATGAGACAATACTTTTCTCGTTTCCTCATATTTAGCTCAGATTTACTGAATGAGACAAAGGTCTGCATATTAGGGAAATAACAGCTTGCAAGGAAATGAAGAGAACTTCTCTATGCCCAAGAAGGCATTGGAAAATGTGGCAGCAGAAAGAAGTCAACAAAAAAAAAATTGCATGCTCAGGCCATGTAAGGTTTGTCCCTCAGAACATTCTACCAGTCTTTGGCACTCTGCCCTTTCAGCAACCTCGCCTGGAAAGTGAACAGTGTCAGTTCCCCGCCAGTCTAGGTAAATTTCCCATTTGTCTCCACTGAGCAACATACTTCCCGTGAAGTCATGTTCAGTCCCTATGGTTATTCCAAATGACTTTTCAATTCTTTTGGCATTTAACTTTTATGTATTTCAACTGTGGACCTATAAATACCAAACCAAACCCAAAATATGGGTTAGAGACCTCAGCTGTCCTATAGTAAAACACCATTGCAGTTCTTCCTCCCTTTTCCCCAGTCCAACAAAACTTCCCACCCAATGTTTTCTAACAGCCCCAAAGGAACAAGGAAGATGAAGAGTAAAATGTCTTTACTGTTCTCTTGTATGTGGCATAGGTGTTGCTTCCTTGAAAACTCTTGCCCTGGCACTTGGCACACTGAATATTCTGCTGCTTCATTTTTCACTCTGCTTGTTCATACTTGCCAACCCAACATCTGCGGATTGCATGACTTTACAATTAGAAGAGATGGTGAGTATGTGTTAAATTTGAAAAAAGAAAAAAAAACCTTCAGAGAAGAACCTCATCTTCAGAGGGAACATCTGATAGAACTTGCACTGCTCACTTCCATCTACCTTTCACTTCCCTACCACACTAAAACTCTTTGCCCAAAATTAACCTGAAAAATGGAATTCCCTCTGGTCCAGATCAAGGCAAGTTTGGCAGTATTAAGGGTTGAATGGTGACAACTTAGCAACAATCTGCTTTTCTCTGCACATTGCTATGGTAATGGCATTCCTTCCTGGGCCAATTCAAAAATCAGGTGATGCCCAAACCAACGACAGCACATTCTTGGGCAAGGTTCTCATCCAAGAGCAAGCAAGGTGCTGCCAGAGCTGTTGGTCCTGACTCTCCCGCTAAAGTTCAGTTTTAACATGAGATTGACTCTCCAGGGTTGTCTCTTCTAGAAGGGATGGATGGGAGTTGGGGCAAAAATTTAGAAGGTTATAGGGGAAAAGGCAGACGAGGAAGACAAGAAGGGAGGTTTACTAGAATGATAATTCCATGAACCTGGCCACAACAAAAGTCAAATTGGTTAGTAATTTTATGGGATTGTCACACCCAGGTGTGATCAGTCATAATCTTCCTTTTGTTCCATTTTACCCTGTGGTCTTCACTGTGGTCAGTTCCCCTTGTATTCCTTCCATTCTATTGAATGATGTCACCTGTTGATTATTGTAAACTAGATAGAACACAGTGGTAGCTATTATTTCTTGACATAGATGTTGGCTTTTTGATGCTTATTATGTTAAAAATGTATAATATGTACAGTGTTCTGTGTATTTATTATATCTCTCAGTTTTAAAAAGGCAGTATATATTTCAGCAAAAATATACTCTAAATGTTTTTAAAACATTTTGTACACCATTTTGTCTTTTCACATATTTTATCTGAGCATTTTTATGTTTTTAAGGCTTTTATATCACCTATAAAATTTAAGCATGATATGTTTTGAAAACATTTTGTGCACCATTTTGTCTTTTCACATATTTTATCTGAACATTTTTATGATTTTAAGGCTTTTATATCACCTATAAAATTTAAGCATGATAAAATGTAAATGTATAAGCTTGCTCACATTTTCAAATATATAAAGGATAATACATTATTCTGGGGAGGTTATCAAAATGAAAATGTTTAGAGACCCATGTAGGTGAAATAGAGTCAGTAAGTTATAAAATGTAAAATACATAAACATGATCTCATTGCAAGCTTGGTTACTAAAATCTTCATTCTGTTGATAAGCATTCTAGCTGATAACTGATGGGGTCACAATGTCAGACAATAAGAAGGTAAAAATCCCAACTGCTTGGAATGTACATGAGAACATTTGCTTACATAATAAGTTGTAGTATCAACTTTTGCATTCTGCGGGCAGCCAATACCAAATAAAAATTAATGTATTCATGATTAAAGGATACTAATAACACCATCATGAATATTATTAAAATGTTAAACACATTGACTATTGAATATTTTAACTTAACCTGACCTTAAAATTAATCATAATAAAATTAATTTAGCATCTCAATATATGTCAAAATTATAATTAGAATTAAATTTTAAATAAATAATGATTCTTCTCTCATGTTGTATTTTACTTGTAATATTATAACTTGGGGAGTCACTCACTAAATATTTGGTCAATGTACTTGACATTTCTTCCTTCATATCCCAGTTTTAGAAATAGCCTACTTTCTGCCACAGAACAACTTACAAAGTACAAAAGGATAGCATTTAGTTTAGAAAAAGTACAAGCATGAGGTTGACCCTGCAGACCAAAAATTATGTAACCTTTAAGAATGTTCTTAAACCACACCACTCCAAAGACACTTGTGGGCACTATAATTAAAAGTTGAGCTCCCGCCTGTGACTGGGAGAAGACATCTAACAATTTCTAAAGAGCAGACTTGTATTTGAAAGACTTTAATAAGAATTTAAAAAGAAAAAAAAAAAACTTCTTATTATTGAGCTTCCCAAAAAAAAAAAAAAAAAAGAATTCTTAAACTCTACTTACAAAAAGTGGTTCTGGCCTCAATCTGAAAAGAATAATGCCATCATGTGGCAGGTTGTAATGGTGCCACTAAGAGAAGAAACAAGACTGCCCAAACCCAACAAAAGCAACGTTGAGAGTGGTTCTTCTTGCCTGAAGTGTGTTCAGAGGCCTCATGAAGGAGTAAGATGTGCCCTTCAATCTTTTTTTTTTTTTTTTTTTTTTTTTTTTTTTTTTTTTTTTTTTTTTTTTTTTTTTTTTTTTTTTGAGAGTAGGTCTCGCTATTTTTGCCTGTGGAACTGCAGGCTCACGTTGCTGGGGGTACCACAGACTCAAGCATTTCCCAGCCTCAGCTTCACAGGTATCTGGGATTACAGGTGCGCACCACCACCCCCACCTATTTTTTTGGGCACTAGGTCTTGCTATGTACCCCTGGCGAGATTCGAACCATGATCCCTGGCCCCTGCTTCAGCTTCCTAGACTGCCACTTACAGGCATGTGCCACCATGCCCGGCATGTACCCTACAATCTTATAGCTTATGATATACACGTCATGCTGAAACAATTGCAGGCTCAGGAGTTTAAAGGAAAAGGAACTAGACCGCTAGATGGTAAGAACACAAAATATCCATATAATTGATTTTGAATTGCCATAGTTTTACATTCCTTTCTCAAGTAATATGCATTCACCACTTTTCAAAACTCTCCCAAATTCTAACACCATTGGTGTCAGTCATACTCAAAGTCAAGGATCTTATCTAAATCACGTCCAGGTATGGATGAGATGCCACACTGTCTTTTTGGTTCAAATCATTATCTGCTGGGCTAGATGGCACTGCTGACAACAATGTGACCTTTCTAGCACAATTGTGTTCTCACATGGTTGCTTTGGGCTCTCAAAAAGCTGAGCAAAATTGCCAACAAAACTTTGTCTCCCTACAATCTAGTATTTGAATTTAAAGTATAATATCAGTTCCCAATATCATTCCCATTTAGAAACAACTAAAATTTGATGACAATTAAGATGACAATCAGATTATGACCCCTGATCCCTCAGGTCTGTTGTGAAAGAAGGGCTACTCATGTAGGAGGAGGTTATAGGGCCATCAAGTATTTAAATAAGTGAAAATCATGCTGGTGTTTGAATATTGAAATCAGACTTCAGGTTCCTAAAATTTCTCTGTCTTACAGAATTGTGAAGGGACCATTTCTCTTGAATTATATCCTCCAATAATTCTCTTATTGTTACTGGCACTTCATTCTTTCTCCCAGCAGCCATTATTCAATGACTTAACTCATTCCTCTATCTCATCACTTGTGGATTTCTCATTTAAGCATGTAAGCAACCATCCCCAGTACAAGCATTTGGTTGACAACTAAAGAACAGATTGCCATTTCAGTATTTATGGTTGATGTAATATAAAGCACAATCAGTCAGAGCTAGACATAGAATATTTACAAATGATAGTCTCAAAACCATTTCCCCCCCAATAACAATTAAACAGTATCCCAGGCTTTGGAAACTGTTGGCAGCTATCTCCAGGTAAGTCTATATCTATGGGTAATATTTTTACCAGAAAAGAACAGTCACTATTTCTCTCATTCAGTGCTTAACCATTCAAATCCAGTTACCTGGGCTCCTGTCAATCCCAAAGCACTTGCCACTGTTTTTTGAATCAAGTTTGTTGAGTACAATTTATATTCAGAAAGGGACATACAGCAGAATTAAAGAGGTAAAGAAGAAGTAAAGAATTCCATTCAATTCAATGAATCTCTTCACTGATGTTAGCTAACTTTCTTGCCCCAGGATTCTTTCCTTTTAAATCTAAGAAGGAAGTTTAAGGAGATTTAAGATGGAAATCGGAGACAAGCTTTATTTTATTTTAATCACTTGCCATTTTACTGCTGTAAATGCTATTGCTTTTTGGCCCCATGTAGGTAGCTTTGCATTTTTTTAATCATAGAATCTGGCTCTTTACATAGACACCCCCATACTCTCACACACATGATTGCTTTGAAGAAAATGCTTGTACTGAACTTCTTAACACATTCATGTTGCTATAAAAGGGTCTGAAAGCATAGGTGAGATGATCATGTGGGAATAAGTGACTTTCCTCTGGCAACATAAATATATATATATGTATATTTAAATCATTTACACATGTCCTAACGTGCTTATTTTACTGCTTGTGCATGGAATTACAAGGAGCCCTCTTTAACAAATTTGTAGACACAATATTGTATAACCATTGTTTAAATTTTCATAAGAAAAGGAAATGTCCTTTGGCACAAGTAATCTTATTCCACCTTTATTTAGACCTAAACTTGCATACATGCCCAGTGAACCTGGAGTGATGTAGTAAAAGGACAGATTATAGGAAAGGACAGAAGAATGTCCTGTGAGTGAGCAGGGAATCTGAATTTATAAACTTAATCTACATTCTTAAAGCATACTGCTGACAGTATGGAAAGCTGTGAGAGGTCCCTCAAAACATTATAAATAGATCTTCCATATGATACAGCAATTCTACTCCTAGGAATCCACACAAACACAAAACACTAATTCGAAGGAAACCTGCACTCCTACATTTATAGCAGTACTAGTTAAAATAGCCAAGACATGGAAAAAACCTAGATGCCCCAAAAGAGAAGAATGTATCAAAAATGTACAGAGAGATACACAACGGAGTACTACTCAGCATCTGAAAAAAATGAGCTTGTGCATTCACAGCAATGTGGATGGAGATGAAAGGGATTATGCTAAGTGAAATAAGAAGAAAAAAATAACAGATGGCTTCACTTTTATGTGGAATATAGAGAAATCGAACAAAAAGGTTAAAGTAAAAGATAAAACTTGCAAAACAATTACAGATCTGAGGCATACAGCAAGGAAAGAGGAAGGGTCAAAATAAGGGATAGAAGAGCACAAGGTACTGTGTTGATGGTGGGACAATTAAGGGGATTACATCTGAGGAAAGAAATCAAATACTGTACAAAAATGAACAATATATAAATTTAATTCAAAAAAGGCACTGCTGAATTAATTCCAATCATATATGTGATCTTTCTTTTAAACTGTTATAATTAGTAATAAGTTTTGAAAGCTCAGGGTGTTTTTAAGGCATTGGAAATATTCTGTAGGTCTTCATAGTGATATATACATGTCATTATATGTTTGTCCAAGCCCATACAATATGCAATACTGGTAGTGAATCCTTATGTAAACCAAGCACTTTAGATAATGGTCAGGTGCCCATGTGGTCCATAACTTGTGAAAAATGTACTGTTCAAGCACTGGATGTTGATGTGGGAGTTCTCTAATAACAAGGGACCAGGGAGTCTATCTATTAAAAGATTGTATTTGTTATTTTAATACCTTTTAAAACATTAACTAAATATTTTCAGAGTATACTTTAAAAAGCTTATATCTAGATATTTGTTCACTTAACATTAAATTCTGTGAAATAAATAAATACATAATGTACATGCCATCTCCATGATTCCTCACTGTTCTCTTGCTGGTTAAAGAATCATGTTGTAACTGCTTTTGAGGTCCCTACAAACTTAGACAACTTAATGTTTCTGAATGTCTGTTTTTAGAGCTTTTTATTCTTTTCTAACACAATTCCTGCACCTACACCTTTCCTTATTGCATGCAACTTCATTTTATCTGTATTTATTGTAATCTTTCCCATCAATCAGAGATGAAATCAATCTTTCTAAAACTTTTACTCTTAGCAAAAGTTCTTTAATCTTTAGAAAATCAAAAGGAGCTACAGAATTAGATAACAATGGTCTCTTTCTCTAATCTCAAACCAGTCACCATCCAATCAATTCTATAAGTCAAGGAAAAACTTTTAAAAAAAATTCAATCAGTGATTTCTTGTGTAAAACTTTGGCTGACTCCCACATGTGCACAGGCATGTCACTAAATATCCCCTCTCAAGCAGACCTGTGTTTACCTTTCCTTGTTGCAACTTCCCAAAGATACCACAACACACTCCCCCTTCTACTAATTGCCTTTCCTTTCCTTTCCTCTTTCTACAATAACTTCTTCTTGAGGAAAAAAAAATATGTATACTCTATATTTATACCCATTCATTCTATTTATCCTCTCTTAAACCCTCCATAAGCTCCAAGATGTCAATTAATATAACCCTCTCCTGTTTCTCTCACTAGAATAAAACTTGCTTATTCCATTATACTCCAGTTAGTTACTCATTCACTGTCCTTTTACCTGACCATGAAACACTTGGGGCACTACTGACCATAGTCATCTTTTATTCCATTTTATACCTCTAGCTAAGTGACTGACATAGAGTATCTAGCAAAATTAGGATTGCTTGATGAAGACATTTACATCATTAATACCCACATGAGCAGCCCACATCACCAAAGGAAGGAGTCAGAATTTTCACGTATGGAATGAAGCAATTAAGGGTGTTTCCCTATTTTTGTTTAGTTAGAGTATGCACGTTTAGTTGTATGATATATATATTACTTAATTACAATCTTTCAAAGGGGCAGCTTATTACCTCTTTCTCATTGATGCTGTTTAGAATAGAAAGTTTCCCCCTTTTCATGAAATGGCAATATGAATGTGAGTTGCAGTTATTCACCATGATCACCCATCCATTCAGTCACTCAAGTACATGTTGTATCTACTATGTATCTGTTATATCTAGAGTAAGGTTCTTCTTTTAATACATGACTTTTATCAGGAGATAGTGAACATGATTATTAATATCAAATTCAAAAACAATACAAAATGTCTCTGAAAATTCAAAATCTTATGAAGATGCTGGTATTTCTCATGAGTTTCACAGGAAACATTCCCTGCAGCACTCACTGAAGAGTACTTTCCTCCAGCAGTCTCAAATCAAAATCAGACTAATAGGTTTCAGGAAAGAGTAATGAGTTCAGGAAATGGGAAAAGTATGGATTGTTGTTGTGTTATCTCCACTCACCCCTCAGTCATTCACTGCCACACACACACACACACACACACACACACACCCTTAAAACTCCTTCTCTGAGCAATGCTGTTATTAAAGGCATATACAGATATGTAATTTGACTTACATAGCACAGAAACTAATCTAAATGGGGTGAGTCAAGTTCCAAAGACTTTCCTGACTCACAGAACCACTAGTTTCCAGGAAACCATGTGGAAAAAATACATCACATTGAAATGTATGTCAGAGTTTAATAGAAAACTCCTTGGACCAGAAGGCATTGGACTGAGTTCTCATACTGACCCTACCATTGTGATCTTAGGCACATCTCTTTACCTTTATAGATCTCATATCACTCATTCACCACAGGGTATAATTGTGATCTAGTCTGTATTTTTTGTATTAGGCATATGTTAAATGCTACCTAAATGTGAAGAATAAACAAGTATCACTGTACATAATGTAGAGTTTTAGAAGAGCGCTTTTCTTAGTAAATAAGTGAAGATATAATTTGGATTGAATTTTGAAGTTTCAGACTTTTAAAAGATAAAATATTAGACTTCAGAGACATACCATACTCATTCTGGATGGAACTCTCCCTATGCCTCCAAATATCTTCTAAATAGAAAGGCTTTCCTGTGATAAAAGTCCTTCAGTGAAAAATGATGGAAACATAATGATAAATGTTCTCCAAGAATCCTTCAATATTTTCATCCAAAGATTCTATATGCCAAACATTCATTTTGCTGGGTTGTTTACTTTTTTGCCCATTCCCTTTTTCTTGTCCCCCCCCCCATTTTTTTTGCTAGTTTCCTTTAAATCCTAGGTAAAGCTCACTATCAAAATATATACTTTGTACAGAAAGAAACAAAAATTCCAGATTAAGGTATATCACAATCCTGAGTCAAATATCCTTTTTGGCCTTGAGGAAAAGTCAAAACAAGCTAAGCACCAAACTGAAGCACACAACTTTGAGCAGGAGGGAAAGGGGGAAATGGAAGGGAGGGGGGGTAAATTCCTGGGATTACAATGTTGTGAAATTTATATATAAAAAATAAAAAATAAACAAAAACAAATATCCTTTTTGGTAATGGAAAAGAAAATAGAGACAAAAATATTCTTCTGGCCAGTGTGCCCTAATTGTCCATGGGGGAGGAAGGAATGAAAGCAGCAGTGTGAAGCTTGGAGATGTGACTGGGACAAAATGAATCTGCCCCAGAGAGGAGGAGCAGAGGAGTTGTACTCTTGTGATGTACTCTTGTAACAGGGAAGAAAGCATCTTCTCTCTATAGGCTGTTCCAAAAAGTAGGCTCCAGTAAATACAGTGCAAGGAGCTTGTTTACTTTGGTTCCAGACATTTCTGGGAAGTAAAGGCTATAAAAGTTTAAATATTTCATAGAAAGACTCTCTGAATTGTACCATTCTGACTCCTTATTTCATGTGCTCAGATCAATATAATGATAATTCTTGGTGTAACATACCCCATATCCTTTTTGTTGCTTCATGGTGACTATATTTCTGAATACTGAAACTAAATAAAATCTATCCAGTTGACTTTAAAATGGTCCTCAGTTCTGCAAATTTCAATAATGCAAATCTCCATAGACAAGTACAGTCTGTTCAGGTATTTTATCTTCATCAGTCACAAAGATTATATTCCATTGTCACTCAACAGGATGCTTTGACTTTTATAAAATAAGAGCTTATCAGAAGAAACATTCCTAACTCAAAATCCATAAAATAAAAACAAAACGTCCTCTCAGGAAAGTACATTTATGAGAAAATTTTTCTTCCAGTTTAATTTCAACTAATGTTGTGATAATAGGGTCAGTATCATAAATAATAAGCAATGAATCAATGTAAAGACTACATTTAGTGAAGAAACAACGAAAGGCAATTATCCTCTTACACACTGAACTGCAACTCAGCTCTGGCAATGTGGTCATTTGTATATATTAAGAAAAATGAGTGGGAAAAGTTGGTACTCTAAATTGATTACCTGTGATTTATGAAAAGAATGAATCATTATTTGTTACCAAATTTACAAGCTCAGCATAATTTATGTGCCTTTTTGCTTTGCCTATTTTTTAAAAATAAAGATAAGAAAGGAAAAATGGATAAATATAATTTTCTTGATGTCAGAGATGGATGTTGTAAAATCATTAGAACAGATAAATTCACAAGGAATCTACAAACATCTAAGCTGCACATATAACTTTAGCATACCTGGAGAAGAAAATACTGCAAAGTCTTGGCTCTAGTGTTTTCTATGGAGAACAATAAAGTTCTGAAACCTTCATGTGTCTCTCCAAACAATTCAGGTGTTCCTTTGATCCTAAAAGTCCCAATATCATTTGGATTCAGGTCTCCATAGAAACCGCCTTTCTGCACCACCCATCCCTATTTCAGCTGGCCAAAAAACAGCTGCCAGCAAGCCTTAGGTGTGAATACCAAGAGCTGGAAGCAATATATTTTCCAGGGAAAAATTCCATCTTTGGAATTCATTTTTTTCAGTTGGTTTTACCAAGCTTAGGAATATTGGCCTTTAGGTCATAGAAAAAGGCCCAATTACCTGATATTTATGAGAATATTTACTGGTAAAATAAACAGCAAGTCATAACATTATTAAGATGGAATAAGTATCATGGCTTAAATTTTCAAAATTCTTTGACTTCCTTCTGAATTGCTCCAAGCATGCCAATGTGTGTTGAAACGATAATTAAGTCCTCGCATTTCTTCATGAAAAAAATCAAATCTGCCTAAATAATAGAGGAATCTTTGAAAATTTGGGGGGTTTAGAACAACTGGCAATAAGTTATTTTAAAAAATAAAGTTCTCACCACTAGGAGATTTGAGTTGCATATTTGAAGGATTCAGAAATCCCCATCAAATCCACAGGTTTAAGAAGATACCCAGGTAAGGAGCAACAAAACTCTCCAATGCACAAAAGCAGTCAACCATTTATTGTAAGCACAGCCCACCATCTTAGGAAAGAGGTATTCTTTCATTACCAGTGTTCACCTCAAATGCCAGTCACTTCTCAGAGAGACCCTCCAGTGCACTCTAGCTAAAGTGGTACATATGTTAGTAGTAGAGTAGTAACCACTATTTCATGATATCACAACTGGTAGGGGAAAACAGAATCAGAAAACTTAAAGATAGTTCAAGTGAGATTACCCAGACTAAAGCATATGAAGAAAAATGAATGAATAAAATGAGCCTTAGACAACTACGATAAAACATCAAGTTTCATATATATATATATATATATATATATATATATATATATATATAGCGAGAGAGAGAGAAAGTCACAGAAGAGAATAAAAAGAATGAGGCAGAAAACATTATGAAGTAGTAACTACTAATTTGATTAGAATATTAATATAATGGTCAACTTATATTTAACCAGGGAATAAAGACGACTCAGTGATGAAAGGATAAACTCCTTAACAAAAGTCATTGGGAATCTGGATAATTAGATGCAAGAAAAAGAAAGAAGACTTCTATCTTACATCACACCATTCACCAAAACACAAACACATAGCTTAAAATAAATGACTAAAAATATAAATATAAGACCTGAAGTTGTAAAACTCCTAGAAGAAAACAGAGGGAAAATCCCTAGATATAGTCTTGGTAAAATATCTCCACTAAAGTACAGCAAGCAAGCTAAATATTTGGGCCTACATTAAAATAAAAAACTTCTGTATAGTAAAAGATATCAATAAAATGAAGAAGTAGTCTATGGAATAAGATAAAGTACATGTAAACCACCTGTGGGGTAAGGAGTTAGTATCCAGAATATATAATTAACTTATGCAAACTAATAACAATAAAACTATATAATCTGATTAAAAAACAGACAGAGAAAGTGAGATTTTTTCCAAAGACATAAAACGGCCAACTGGCATATGAAAAGGTGCTCAACGTCACTAATATCATAGAAATGTAAATCAAATCCACATTGAGATATCACTTCAACTTGCAATAATGACAATTATTAAAACTAAGTGTTAGTAAGTGTTGACAAAATGTGGAGAAAAGAAAAATCTAGTGCACTGTAGGTGGAAATATAAATTGGTGTAGGCACTGTAGAAAACAACATGGAGGACATGAGAAAAATAGAAAAATACCATGTGACCCAGCATTTTTATTTTTGGAATTGCAGCATTATTCACAGTAGCCAAGAGATGGAAACAACCTTACAGTTCACCTACATGAATGAAGACACGGAATGTGTGTGTGCACATGTGTGTGGGTTTAAAATAAAACGTGATACTCATTAGTCATCATAATGGATAATTATTCATTATAATGTAATATATGTATACTGGGATATTATTCAAAAATGAAATCTTACTGTTTGCAACATGGAGGGTCTTTGAGGACATTAGTTAAATAAAACAAATCAGACAGAAAAACAAATATATCACTTATATGTGATTGCAAAAAAACCAAACTTAAAGGAACAAAGAATGAAATGGTGATTAATAAAGACTTGTAGGTGGGGGAGATAGTTCTCAAAAGGTGCAAACTTCCAGTGGCTGGGTATGGTGGCGCATGCCTGTAGGTGGCAGCTTAGGAAGCCACAGCCGGGGCCAGGGATCGCAGTTTGAGTCCCACCAGGGGCACATAGTGAGACCTAGTCCTAAAAACATAGCTGGGCGTGGTGGCATGTATCTGTAATCCCAGCTACCTGGGAAGCTGAGGTTGGGGATTGCTTGTGTCTGCGGTACTCTGGGTAACATGAGCCTGCAGTTCCATGGGCAAAAATAGTGAAACCTAGTCTCAAAAAAAATTAAAAAGTGCAAACTTCCAGTGAGAAAATGAATAAATTCTGGGGATCTAATGCACAGCACTGTGGTTAACAATACTGTATTCTCTTGAAAGTTGCTAGGAGAACAGATCTTAAATATATTCACTGCAAAAAAAGAAATGACAATTACATGACACAATGCAGGTGCTACCCACGATGGTAAAAATCATGTTGTGATATGTAAGAGTATCAAATAAATACAGTGTTACATGTCAATTATATCTCAATAAAGGTAGGGGAAAATTATATACACCAAATTCAAGAACTCCAAGTAGGATAAAAATCAAAGATCAAGCATTTTGTTTACTGCTGTATTTGCAGACTTTAGAACAGTACTTAAGACACAGGACGTTCTCAGTACTTATACAAAGGGACAGATGTACTCAGAAATTTATTGCAGCACTATTTATAATTGCAAGGGCATGAAAACAACCCAAGTGTCCTAAAACGAATGAATGGATGAAAAAAATGTGGTATACACACACACACACACACACACATACACACAATGGAATATTACCCATCAATTAAAAATGACAAATCTGACAAATTTGTGATAACATGGATGTACCCAGAAGAAATTATATTAGCAGAAACAGATCAGAAAGAAAAAGACAGAAACCAAATGTTTTCACTAATATATGGGATATAGGAAATACAAGCAAAAGACCAGAAGGAAAAGTCAAAACAAGTTAACAACCAAACAAAAGTACACAACTTAGGGGGAAGGATGTGGGAAGGAGCAGTCAGGGAGGAAAGGTGGTGGGTGATCCCCGGAGAATACAAAGATGTGAAATTCATCATATATAAATAAAATATTTAATAAGTAGATAGACAAGTAAAGGATTTAAAAAACAAATTCATGAAAAAGTCACCTATATTATACATTTGTATTGAACAAATTAAATGTTGTTCTTGCAACAACAAAAAAAGACATAGGAATTTCTAAATAGTTTTTTAAATAGCTCTTGAATCAATAAATGAATCAATTTTCACTTCACAAATGAAATATATGAAACACAAAGGAGCACTTTTCCCAAAGTCAAAAAGCTTTTAAGTAGATGGATGGAATTGGAAGGGGTTTTATGTTAAGTGAAATAAGCCAGAAGGAGAAAAACAAATATTGGATTGTTTCACTAACATGTAAAAATATAGAGAAATAAACAAAGGAACAGATCAAAACAAAAGTTAACCTTGCACAGAGAATATAAATATTAACCAACTAAATACATACAATATCACTCTTGAATAGGTGGAGCTATGCAAATGCAGAGGACAAATTTTTATTATATGGGAATATAAAATTAAAACCATTTACACAAAAATGATCAAGAATTGAAATTCTCAGGCCAGGCACGGTGGCTCATGCCTGTAAGCTTCTGCCTATGAAGTGGCCGGGGCTAGGGATCATGGTTCGAGTCCCGCCTGGGGCCCATAGCTAGACCTAGTTCCAAAAAAAATAGCTGGGCGTGGTGGTGCGCGCCTGTAATCCCAGCTACCTGGGAAGCTGAGGCTGGGGATTGCTTGAGTCTGTGGTACCCCGGGCAATGAGAGCCTGCAGTTCCACAGACAAAAAGAGCGAGACCTAGTCTCAAAAAAAAAAAAAAAGAACTGAAAATCTCATATTTCAATGTAAGACATTCAGATGTAAAATACATAAATATAGAAATTCTCTATGTATATTATAAAACCATAATATATATAGAGGAAAACTTGGGTAAAACCCTCCAGGAATTACAATTCAGCATTCCCTTTCTGGAAGCATCTACAGACAGCAAAAAAATGAAGGAAAACATAAACAGATGGTACTATATCAAACTAAAAAGCTTCTGTACAGCAAAAGAAACAACAGAAAAAACTAGAAGATGCCCAACCTAATGGGAAAAAATTTTTGCCCTCCACAATAGTGATAAGAGTTTAATAACGAAGATTCACAAAGAACTCACACAACTAAACAAAAAGCAAAATAAAAAGCGCAATCAAAAAATGGGGAGAACTAAAAAGATACTTCTCCAAAGAGGAAATACAAATGGCCAACAGGCACATGAAAAATTGCTCAACATTGCTAGCAATAAGGGAAATGCAAATCAAAACCACAATGAGATACCACCTTACACCAGTAAGAATGGCCCACATCCAAAGAACAGGCAACACAAATTGCTGGCGAGGATGTGAAGAGAAAGGAACACTACTACACTGCTGGTGGCAATGTAAACTAGTTCAACCACTATGGAAAGGGGTGTGGAGGACCCTCAACCCTCAAGCTAATGAAAATGGAACTACCATTTGACCCAGGAACTGCTCTCTTGGGAATCTACCCAAAAGAGACCTCAATGTGGGTACAAAGGGACACCTGTGCTTGGATGTTTACCGCACCACTATTAATAACTGCAAGGACATGGAAGCAACCTAAGTGCCCCAAAACAGATGACTGGATGAAAAAAAATGTGGTATATATACACGATGGAATATTACTCATCAATTAAGAAAGACAAATTCGACGACTTTATGACAACATGGATGTACTTAGAAGGAATCATACTGGCAGAAGCAAGTCAAAAAGAGAAAGACAGAAGTCAAATGGCTTCACTAATATATGGGACATAATGAAAAAAAGTAAACAAAAGCCATGAGGAAAAGACAAAATAAGCTAAGCACCAAACTGAAGCACACAACTATGGGCAGGAGGGAAGGGGGGGGGGGATAGGAGGGTAAGGGGGAGGATAAATGCCTGGGATCTCAATGATGTGAAATTTATATATAAATAAATTTAAAAATTAAAAAAAAGAAAGAAAAAGCAACTGAGAAATGAAATAAAGTAATAATGTGTACTTTAAAAGTAATTAATGAAAAGATACATATGATGTCATTTTAAAACATTATGACAGGGAAGTGCCCAGGGAAATAAATAAAGCAGGAAGGTTATAAGCTGTTAATTGCTAACACTGGGTGGTAAGAAATTGGAGGCATATTACACCATCCTATTTTGCTATTTTCAAACTCCTGTAAGAGTTTAGAAAAGGAAACAAAAGGAGTCTAATGTGAAAAAAATTTAAACATTGTAGGTATTCAGTAAAGGTCACTGACTCCAGAAATAATCAGAACCACCCCCCTCCCAAAATCAAATAATTGCTAAACTATCATTTGGAGGCATATTTCTATACACCCAAGTTGTGTTTATATACAATGCTAAAAAAGGGTAACAAAAAAAGAAAGAAATTCTATACTTTCCTATATGCAGGAGATATTAGAAAACAGACCATTGACAATAGCACTGAATTGAATATCATGTATAAAATATCTAGAAATAGTCCAAAAAATAATGGTAGGAACTTATGTATAAAACATGACATGGTTTTACTACAAAATTTGAATAAGAGCAAAGTAAAGGGAGTAACAGGAAAAGAAAAAAATGCTAAGTGAAAGTTTCTTCAGGAAAAAGATGGAATTTCACAAAATGTCAATTCTTTCTCAATCAATTTATAAATTTTTCACGATATTAATCAAGATGTCTAGCTAAAATTATCCCATCAGGATCTACAGGTCTCCAAGTGATAAATCCCTGACCATACCTCTGAGTTCTTCACCTCCACACCCTTACTCCCTGAATTTAGAGTTTTCCTCCTGCTTCTCCAGACAACCAGTCACCCTCCACCTCCAGGGTTGTGCAACTGTATTCTCTGAGGCTGCTTCTACCAACCTACTCTTTTTTACTTTATATATTTCTTATACCAACCCTTTTCACTTTTTGCCTTTCCTGATTTTTTTTTTCTTTGCCACACCCATCAACATCCCTTATCATATTGCATAGTCATTCCTGGCTTTGTCTTTTGTCTGCCTTCTCTAAGAAAGTGTAAACCCAGAAGGGCAGTGACTGTCTTGTAGACATACACCCCACTTCCCAGCACTTAATGAATGCTTGTCACAGTGAAAGATACAGCACCGCTGAATGGAATAATAACAAATCCCAACTAGATATAATTATTCCAAGCTTAATCTTCAATTATAAATACAAAATATTGTCTAATAATTTTAAGGCAGTAATAAAGGAAACTTGCTTTACCAAATATTAACATTTATTTTTAAGTCACAGTATCAACAATGTACTGGGAGAAGGGAAAGATCCATAAGACAAGACAGGCATGAAAGAAAACATAACTACTAAAAGAATCTATATTAGGAGGGCAAAATGACAGAGAAGTGCAGGAAAATATATTATTCCACAAAAGATGCATGATAGACCAGAAAAATAGTGAGGGAAAATACCTAGACTACAAAATCTACCTTCATGTTTTTAAAATAGTTTTAAAATAAAGCAAGATAACATATGTAAATGTCTCAGTGATATTTGGGTATAAAGTGTAGTTGCTAGAAAATCACATCAAAAAAATCTGAAAATATTTGAAAATAATTTTGTTTATTTACATCAAAAATGCTATAGCCAAAATTAAAAGACAAGATAATGGAGAACAAAATTCTTGGCATAGCTATAAATAAAGAGCCATTAGCTATACCACGTAAAGAAAGTTTATGTCATTATGATAAGCATGAAAACAAAAGCCAACAGTATTCCCAAATGTATAATCCCATGATAATTGAAAAATATAAGGCTATGTATCTACTAAATGACAAAACTGCAAATTCTGAAGGTCATTAACCAAGATGGGAGGGTAGCACCTAATGTATTGCCAGCAGAAGAGAACATCAGTGAAAAATTATAGAAAATTATTTCTGTCTACTCATAGAAATCATTCTAAGTTGGACACGGTGGCACGTGCCTGTAAGCCACAGCTTATGGAGTCGTCAAGGGGTTAGGGGAGCATGATTTGAGTCCCGCCCGGGGCAACACAACAAGACCTAGTCCCAAAAAATAGCTGGGCATGGTGGCGTGCCTAAAGAAACGGAAGAAATGTTGGCTGAGATTTATATCTGAAGTTTTCTCATCACAGCATTTTACGTGACAGCAAAAATTTACAAAAATCCCTAGCTATCCAATGAAAGCATTTAAGGTACAGTCACTTAACAGATGATTATCATGTACTAAAGAATATGCTTTCAAGGACTATTTGCTCATACCTGCTAGCATTTACTAAATGCAATCTAGTAAATTTACATTTGGAAGAAGAGAGGAAGGAAAAGAGAAGATAAGAGAATTCCAGATTTTCTACACAATGGTAACAGGATTTTACAGCTAAAATAGGATGCAGATTCTGTACAAAAAAGAATTATATCCCGTCTCTCAATGGAGCAGTTGAATTTAAAGCTCAGGTTTGTTGGGTGGAGCTGAAGAAACACCTGGCTTTGCAAATGTGTATGGACCAAGATTTGTCCCAGGTTTGAAAAATGAAATGACTTCTAGCCATGCTCCTGAGAATCAATGATATGAGAATTGATGATCTAGCCAAACCAAAGCCAGATATCAATAAGACAGGCCCTGGCCTGTAGGAATCCCTGGCCCAAAAGGTTACACTGAAACAGGGTATTTGGCAGACTTTCTGACTTTAACTTTAACTGAACACATATAGTCCTGCTTCTCTCTCAGAAGCAGGCTACAAACTGTTACATTAACAATGCCTTTACCTTTAACCTTGGGGCAGCCACACCTACGCCTGCTTCTCTCCCTAGGAAGCAGGCTACAAACTGTTAATTAGCATTTACACTGTACCTGCTTACTATTGATATTCAAGCATCAGCTACCAGCTTATCTCTGCTTTCCTTCCTTTTTTCAGACCTAAAAAAAACTTAAAGACAGTTTAAACTCTACACTCTCGTGGGTTCTTTCCACCATCCCCAGCCTTCTCAACCAAAATACCAAACCAATGCAAGACTATCAGTGCAGACTAATTTATTTCTAACAAAGTGACTTTTTAATTACTACAAAAGAAAACATGTAAGACTCAGATTACTTTAACATTGTCCAAAACCTTTTTCAGCATTGTCCAAAGTCCTTTCCCAGATTGCCCAGAAATCCTCAGTCTCTCAGTCCTGATCATCTCACCAAAATCAGCCAGTCAGAGTTCTTCTCCATGTGTTTGAAGACTTCTTTCTTTGGGGCACTCTTTGGCGTGCTCCTCCTTGTCTTCTACACTGCATTCTCCTTGTCGTCTTCAGGTAGCAGGAACTTCATGGTACTGGACCCAGCCAAGTTCACTTTCTTTTCAGGCCTGTCTTTTGCACGGCCTCTCGCAGACACAAGTTAAACTCAGCATAACAAACTCCAACACGGAGTTCAAATCTGCAAACTCCTTAACTGAGTTCAGCACACATGCTGCCAGCCTGGGCCAGCCAAAGGCTATAGGCTCCCAGGCCTCATAGCTCACATCTTTACAAGATGGCCAATTCCCATCTCTCCTCCATTGAACCTCTCTATCTGATCTCCATATTGCCCCTCTGGATCCAAATTCCAGTCCCTCTCTTTGTTTGCACACCCTTTATTTTATTTATTTATTTGTTTGTTTGTTTATTTATTTCTTATTTATTTATTTAATTTTTTAGGGGGAGACTAGGTCTCGCTATTTTTGCCCGTGGAACCGTGGGCTCTCATTGCCCGGGGTACCACAGACTCAAGCAATCCCCAGCCTCAGCTTCCCAGGTATCTGGGATTACAGGCGCGCACCACCACGCCCAGCTATTTTTTTGGAACTAAGTCTCGCTACGGGCCCCAGGCGGGACTCGAACGCGATCCCTGGCCCGGGCCACTTCATAGGCTGAAGCTTACAGGCAGGAGCCACCCTGCCTGGCCTACACATCCTTTATATACCCTGGTTTCTGGCCTTCCAGGAAACCTGTTTTACATTAACCATTTCACTTCTTTCTCCCCCTGTATCTCCCTGAAGGGAAATTCTAACTAAGGTCTTTCTCACATCTTAGCATATCTGTCCTTGAAATCTGCAATCTTAAACAGGAGACATGGGGGAGGGGGTAGCACACCCTTTCAACACCTTTGAGACTCAGCCCAAAGCCCTGAAAAGGAGTGTGAGGAGATCCTAACACTGGTACCTACTCAACAAAGTCATTCACCTCCCATACCTGGCCCCTGAGCATGCCAGGAGAAAAAATGTCTGTCCAGTTCTCAGAATAGCATCTAAGGTGGAGTAATTATTGATTTGCCATTTTTCTTCAATGAAAGAAAAAGATGAGTCAAAGAATCAAAAAATTGATCAAAAATAGTGCACTTGGCATCAAGCACCTTCATGAAATATTACACTAAGAAGTATTTTCTTCCTAACCTCAAAATGCAGAGCACATTTTCACCAGCACAGGGACAGATGCAAATAGAGCATTAGCAACAGCCCCACAGTGATACTAAAAGGAATTAAAGGTCTGGGGGCTAGAACAAGGGTGCTGTGACCCTCAGGGCTGCATTCCAGATTCTTCAGACTGTGCAGGTGAACCACTAAGGAAAGGAATTTCAGGCTGTGTCTAAATGACCTTGGCAAGTTTTAGGTCACTTAGAAAAAGAACCCAGGGAAAAGGCTAGACTGTGCCTTCTGTGAAGTTGGTGGCCAAGGCATTGTTATTTGGATATTTAGTGAGAGAAGCTGCATTTTATGAATAGAGACTTTTGTAAAATAATTTTTTTAATTACACAATAATATATGATAGGGTGTGCACCCCCCCCCCCATTGTCTTTTGTTTAAGATTGCAGATTTCAAGGACAGGTATGCTAAAATGGGAGAATGACCTTAGCTGGAATTTCCCTTCAGGGAGATGCAGGGGAAGAAAGAAGTGAAATGGTCAAGGTGAAACAGATTTCCTGAAAGGCAGGAAATCAGGGTATATAAAGGGTGTGCAAACAAAGAAAAGGAATTCAGTTGGATTCATATTCGAATATGGAGACTGGATAGAGAGAGAGAGGTTCAATGGAGGAGAGATGGTAATCGGCCATCTTGTAAAGATGTGAGCCATATGAGCTTGGCCATGTGGCCACCCGGGGCCTGCAACCCTTGGCTGGTCCAGGCTGGCAGCATATGTGCTAAATGCAGTTAAGAAGTTTGCAGATTTAAACTCCATGTTAGAGTTTGTTTTGCTGAGTTTGACTTGTGTCTGAAAGAGGCCCTGCTAAAGTTAGGCCTGAGAAAAAAAGTAAACTTTGCTGGTTCGGCACTATGGAGTTCCTGCTGCCTAAAGGTGACAAGGAGAAGACAGCGTGGAAGACAAGGAGGAGCAAGTCAAGGGAGCAGCCAAAGGAACATGTCTTCAAGAGTCTGGAGATGGACTCTGACTGGACATTGGTGAGATGATCAGGACTGAGAGACAGGATTTCTGGGCAATCTGGGAAAGGACTTTGGACAATGCTGAAAAAGGTTTTGGACAATGTTAAAGTAATCGGAGTCTTACATGTTTTCTTTTGTAGTAATTAAAAAGTCACTTTGTTAAAAATAAATTAGTCTGCACTGATAGTCTTGGTTTGATATTTTGGTTAAAAAGGCTGGGGATGTAAAAAAACTGCTTCGGAGAGAGAAGCAGGCCTGTAAGCCTGTCTTTGATCGCCCGGTTTCATATACTCTTTGTAAAACAAAAAGTTTAAGCAAACATATGTACACACATGCATACACATTTACAAATAGTTACAATGTAATAAAGAACATGTCTGATTTTAAAACTTTTGTGTGACGGGCCTTGGTTTTATTTTCTAAACGGGGAAAAAAGTTTAAAAAGCCAGTAAAGGGTACTGAGCCGCTAAACACTGTTTTTGCTAAGATTACTGTGAGGTGTGTGGCACCACAGCAGGATACATTACATAGAATTGTGTTCACAAATGAGGAGCAACGACTACACTGTCCCTGGGATTGCCTCGGCCTCAGAGGCCAGAGTGCTGCACCCAAAGACAGCACCTGTAGAAGAAGCTGCAGGAACCAACTCTGAAAAAGAAAGTACAGTCACAGAGGAAATCGTAATTACAGGAAAACCCGTGATGCAGCTATTTTACTAGAGACCGAATCCGACAGTGTTGAGCGCCGCCAAGTGGTCATTCATAGAAGTTACTATGAAATTTCATCCATTTTTCTTCATAGGGAATGATCCCAAAAGATGTAAAAGCACTGACTGATTGTCATACCGCTCCCTTTTGTTAATCTACATACAAATGCAGCTCATCTCGATTTATTTTCCTCCACTTACTCAATTGTTTGGTGCATTTTTTAAAATTCCATCATTTGAAGGGGCATAGGAGGCAATAATACAGTGAATTCCAGATAGGAGAAAGAGGTTCTGGATTTATAAAATACATACTAAATTTCCTGAAAAGCAATGATGTGGAGAACTTGGGCATTTAGTTTTATTCATAAAGAACTCATTTGCTGTGACTTAGAGGCAAAACAAAACAGAACCCAATTTCAATAATCCTGTTACTTCCTGTATAAAGTGGGTTGTTGTGAAGATTAAATAAGTATGCAAAATACCTGGCAGAGTGCCTGTCATAAAGCAAGCACTCAGTGAACATTATCCTCTGAGTAACTAATGATAAATTTCTAAATAGTGTTCAGAAACAAAAACCACACACCAATGAGGTAATTATGTGAGATAATAGAAATGTTAATTATCTTGATTGTGATAATGCTTTCATAACATATACGTAGATCAGATCATTATTTTGTACACCATGAGTGCATACAGTTTACTTGTCAATTACACCTCCTTAAAGCTGGGGGCTAGAAATAAAAACAAAAAAGAACAAAGGAAAATAAACAAAATGGATTTGACAGAAAAAATACCATAACAACACAGAATTTTAAGTTTCACTAGGGGAGCTCTTCTCTGACTGCCGTGTGTTCTTCACTCAGTAAAAGTGGAAAAGAGAAAAGAATAGGGAGGGAGGCGGGGCAACTACCCAAGTTACTACCTCTTGGAATTAATAAGGAAAACTCACTTATCTGTTATCACCAGACATGTTATTGCACAAATAACTTTATTTCTTTGGGCCCAATTTACCCATCTGAGAAATGAAGAGATTGTCCTAATCAGTGTTTCTTTAATGTAGCTCCTGGACCACCAACACAAACTACTGCTAGTGAAATGAACAACATAGAGTTAATATTAAAAAATTATCAAATGATTGGCAAAGATTCTAAGATTAAATTTCTCTTATCTACATTGTTCTAAATAGTCCTGCTCTTGTGAAGCAGCAGTGATATGATTTTAGGGATAGCATTAATGATCTTATCAAGTAAAACATTGCCAACAATGTCCCCCAGATTTTTGTATATGACATCACTGAAATTCACTACAATTGTGGAGATAGCAGGAAAATCAGGAAATCTGAAGACAAGCTAACCTGAACTTCAGTCTTTTATAGAACAACCACAAAGGGAAATAGGATGGCCTGGGTGTGAGTCCTCACCCACACACTTAACAAGATCAAGACAGACACACATCAAAGGTTCATAAAAGGTTTATCAACAAGGGAAATGAAGTGAGGGGTGGGTTTATTCACTTTTCAAATTTTCTTTATTTTCTCCCTTCTTGACAAGAATTCACAGCAAGTGACACAGAGGAAGAAATTCAAATAAGGGGTAAGTATATACATTTTTAAAACTCATTTTTAAGTAACAGTTTGTTTTTGGGATGCTCACGTGACCCATGTATATATTATACGATATTTGTATAATATGCATAAAAGAAAGCATTCTGTGGAAATCTAAGATCTTTCACTGTGACGCCTATGCATAACCAGTCCTTTCCTTCCCGTTGGCATTTTGGCCAGGTAGCTTAGAGAATTGCCACTGTTTTCAGCTTTCAGCTTATCAAGGTTAATTGAGTCACTCAATTGTTTTTTCCAGGCTGATATGTCTGATTGAATATTCTGCTATAGTGTAGCAAGGTGAATGCTCATAGATAGTTGTCTAGAAAGCAGAACAGAAAGGATATTCTTTCACTTGCGGATAATTTACATTTATTGAATAAATGCTGTGATGCAGCCTAGAATTTTATTTTATATATTTAATATCAAATAGTTTATATATAAATTTCACATCTTTGTGATCTCTGGGGTTCACCCCCCATACCATTCCCACCCTGTCCCCCTCCCCCAAGTTGTGTTCTTTAATTTGGTTGTTGGCTTGTTTTGACTTTTCTTCATGGCTTTTTGTTTATCTTTCCCATGTCCCATATAGTAGTGAAACCATTTGGTTTCTGTCTTTTTCTTTTTGACTTGTTTCTGCTCACTTTTAGGCTTTGCACACTGCCTCACCACAGAGCTCAGAAAATAGGAAACACAGTCATTAGAAACTCCATTCTCAGTGTTCTTCCTCTGCCTCTTGAGTTAGAAGCTAGCAAATCCAAATATGGACCACAGGCACCACCTAGAGGCACTAGTCCAAAATATGATTTTTATTTTTCAGTGAACAATGTCAGTTCAAAATCCAGTTGAGTTCTGTCTCCAGTGATAGATACTTAAATTATTAAAATCGTGATGTACTTTTTAGTTCAGTTTTCAACCACTTCAATTATCACATCAATCAATAAAACTACTTGTTCAAGAAAGACATGAACTTTTTTATTAATCATTTGTTTACATAGTTATGTATATTTGTGTGTGTATATATATATATTTACAGTACATTATTGCATTCCCCAGGGTTCTCCTCCTACCCTATCATCCATGAAGCCTCATCCCGATCTTCTTGTACTCCTACCTTCCCTGATTTCTCCTTTCCCCCCTTCCCTTCCCTTCCCTGATTTCTCCTTTCCCCCTTCCCTTCCCCAACTGCTTGCTCCAGTTATGTTGTTAGCTTGTTTTAACTTTTTCTTGGTCTTTTCTTTGTTATACCTATATCCCATCTATAGGTGAGACCATATGGTTTTTGTCTTTTTCTTTCTGAATTATATTTGCTTAGTATAATTCTCTCTAGGTCCATCCATGTTCTCACAAATGCTTTATATTTGTCAGTTTTGATTGCAGAATAATATTTCACTGTGTAAATATACCACATATTTTCCAGCCATTCATCAGTTTTGGGCATTTGAGTTGTTTCCACATCCTACCTATTGCAAATAGTGTTGTAATAAACATCGGAGCACATGCATCTTTTTAAATTAGTGTTTTGGTGTCCTTTGGATCAATTCCCAGAAGTGGGATTACTGGATTGAATGATAGCTCCACTTTCAGTAGTTTGAGGGTGTTCCACACAGCTTTCCCTAGAGGCTGAACAAGTTTGCAGTGTAAAAGTGTTCCTTTTTCTCCACATTCACACCAGCACTCAGTTACCCGTTTTCTTGATATGGGCCATTCCTACTGGTGTAAGATGGTATCTCATTGTGGTTTTGATTTACAGTTCCCTGATTATTAGTGATATTGAGCATGTTTTCATATACCTATTGGCCATTTGTATTTCCTCTTTGGAGAAGAGTCTTCTTAGTCTTCTCCCCATTTTTTGATTGGGCTTTTTGCTTTGTTTTTGCTGAGCTGTGTGAGTCCTTTGTGGATCTTTGTTATCAGACCCTTATCACCTGTGTGAAGGACAAACAATTTTTCCTATTCAATTGGGTATCACTTTGTTCTGGTTATTGTCTTTTTTGCTGTAAAGAAGCTGTTAAATTTTATGTAAAGCAAAATTAAGCACTCAGAAACAAAGCCACACGTATACAGCCAACTAATTTTTGACAAAGGGGCAAACAAGCGTATATTGGAACAGGGATGGCATCTTCAATAAGTGGTGCTGGGAAAACTGAACCACTATATGCAAAAAAAATGAATCTGGACAACTCCCTCACACCAACTCAAAATGGATAAAAGATTCTGATGTAAGACCTGAAACCATAAAATAAATAAAGGAAAATATGGGCAAAATACTCCAAGACCTACACTTCAGAAACCCACTTCAAGACACATCTACAGATGCTATTAAAAAAAAAAAAAAGGAAAACATAAACAGCTGGGAAAGACATGATCTTAATGGAAACAATTATATAGATTTTTACTCTATGTTTTGCAATTATCACAGTCCAGGCAGGTTCACCATTGGTTCTAGCACCTTGATTTGAATGAGAATTTTGGAGACATCGGCATCATCTTCACAGGATTTTTAATACTGAATAGGGGAAAACAGTTGCCAAGGAAATGACAACTTAAAACTCTTTCCCCTCAGGATGACTCAGCCCTTTTATCTTCTCCATCCTAAGCACAGGTGTGCCCACCTACACATGCACATACCCATTGGGCCAGGAATCATGGGGCGGGTGCAGCACCTCAGGTCTAGCAGCTAATGGTGGAAGGGTGTGAAACATCTTGATAACTTATTTACTCTACACTTTATCCAAACAGATTTTTTTTCATAAGAGAACAGGATAAAGAAGTATTTTCTAAAATTGATTGTATATATATATATATATATATATATATATATATATATAGATGCGTATATATATATATATATATGTTTAACCTCATTGTCTATCCCAAGTTCTTCCACCACCTTAAAACCCATGAACAATCTTAATCTCTTGTACCCGTCCCTCCACAGATTTTACCCACTCCCCCCTCTTTTGTTCTATGCTTCAGTTTAGTTTTAATTTTTTCTTGACCATTTGTTTTTCCTATATCCCTCATATAAGTGAGAACCTCCAGTTCTCTTTTTCTTTTTGGCTTATTTCCACTAAAATGATTTCTTCTAGCTCCATCCATGTTGCTAAAAATGACATAAATTTGTCTTTTTTGATTGATGAATAATATTCCATTGTATACATATACCACAACTTTCTGATCTATTCTTCTGCTTTGGGGCATTTGGGTTGTTTCCATATTCTGCCTATTGTAAATAGTGCTGCAATAAACATTCACGTACAGGTATCCTTTTAATTAGTTTTTTTTTGTAAAAAATTCCCAGAAGTGGCATTGCTGGATCGAATGGTAGTTCCATTTTCAGTAGTATGAAGTCCTCCACACAGCCTTCCATGTGACTGGACCAGTTTTCACTACCACCAACAGTGTAAAAGTGTCCCTTTCTCTCCACATTTCTCACCAGCATTTGTTGTTGCCCATTTTTTGTTGTTGTTTTGTATTTTTAATATGGGCCATTCTTACTGATGTGAGATGGTATCTCATTGAAAACATGTTTTTGAAATGATGCTTGCAACAATACTAAATATGATGACAAAAGTAAGCTTTTGTCAGGAAAAAAAATCGTACAATAAAGAAATTACAGCACAATAGAAATCCTCCAATCTTAACACTTTGAAATATCACTGTTTACATTTTGTGGTTTATCAGACATATAAATATTTAATTTTGCCTTTTTAAAGAATCTTGGGACATGTTTTATAATCTACTTTCCCCACAATAATAATTTCAGGAACACTCCCTTGTCATTATCTTCTCCACCATCTTTGCTAATAACGTCCACACAGTATTTCATTATGGGGAGAGAAAAAAAATTAATCCCTTTCAGGAAACTTGTTCTAATTTTACAGCACAAATTTTTCAACAATGAAAAAATTGATATGCTTTTTTGATAAATCTCTGCATATATCCTTGCTATTCAAGCATGATTAAAAGCAAAAACAAACAAAAAACAATCCAGATTCTTTTTCATCCCAAGCCCAGTTCAAAATTCATGTATCTTCATTTGTCTCAAACCATATGCTTTAATTAAATTCTTAAATGTTCAAAGAAGCCTAGGAATGATTGTTTTCTACTCTTGATTTTCACCAACCGAGATTTGGTCTTAGTATGTCTGGGCCACTATGACAAAACATAGAGATAAGGTAGCTTCTAAACAACAGAATTTTTTTTTCTCACTGTCCTAGAGACTGCAAGTCCAAAACCAGGGGAGGTACAGGAAGAGTGAGTGTCTGGCATGGACCTACTTGCTGGGTTAGGGGAGACCATCTTCTTTCTATGCCTCACATAGTGAAAAGGGGCAAGGGTGTTATTAGGGTCTCTTTCATGAGGTCATTAATCACACTTGTAAGGACTCCACTCTCATGACTTAATAACCTGTGAAGGACTGTGCCTCTAAATATTATCATATTGGGGATTCAGTTTCAATACATGAATTGGGGGGAAGGGGACTGCAACAGATTTTAGCCCAATAGAAAATGCTCTAAGTTACCACTAAAAAAAAAAAAAAAAAAATCAGAAAATGTAACAAATCCTCATCACCAATTATTAACATCAGGCTCACCAATCTGCATAGGGTCTTTATTGGTTTTAGCAATTACACAGACATACCAGGCAGGACAGAGGCAGGACTGGGCCAGGGGGCTGGGAGGCAAGGGAGACTAGGAATCATCACGCTCTTTCTCTGGGCTCTTTTTCTCTCTCTGGCATTCTCTTGTGCTCTCTCAAGCTTGTGCAAGAGCTCTATCTCATGCATTCTGGGCCCCTTTATTCTTGCTCTTCTAGGCCCAGGTGTGCACACTTAAACATGTGCATACCTACTGGGCTACAAAATTATGGGGAAGATACAATACCCTGGGTGTTGGCTACAGGCTAATGAAGGAAACAGCCTGACTAAACTCACCTGTCCTACACATGTATTCCCATCCCTAATTCCTATATAGCGTTGGTTAACACTCCTTCCCAGGACAGGCATCTTTTCCCTCCTTTCCCCATTTACGATTTAATAATATCAAGCTAAAGTTAGAGATGTGATTTCAAATTACTTACATCTAATAAAGCTGAATTACTTATTACTTATATCCTTGGGCAAGAGACTTAATTTAAGCCCAAAGTACCCACTTGTTAATTGGGAACTATTACAAGCTCCAGTTAACCAGATTCTTGCAAGAGCTAATGAGTTAAAGCATGAAAAGCACTGAAGAAGGAACTGGCATTGAATTCTTCAATTTATGATTGATACTATTATCTTGGTCACTAAAAAATTTATCCAATGACTTTCATATACTATGCCTAAAATTTAAAAGCCTGCACCTTACACTCCTCCTGCCCTTATGCTGAATTTATGCTAATGAGGATTCACAAAGATGGTAGGTTGCATAATATATGCATATAAAATGGCTACTGATCTGCAGAAATGACCATAACCACTTAGAGAACATCTTTGAATAACTCTTCAAACTACCCACCTGTCAAGTGATCCTTCCTGATAAAATCTATAAAAATTTGTTCTCCTCCTCCAAGTTAAAATGTTCCTCTCAGTCTTGGGACCAGCATTGAAAAAAAAAAAAGATTTATGCTCTTACTGGGCCTTTTTATAAACTACCCCTTACAGGGAGCTATTTGGGAGACAATACGCAGTACCCAAGACACTTATACTGGGAATCACTCTAAATAGAGTAGGATAGAAGCCCTGCTTTATTACCCAGACTGAAAAGTAACAGAGGGTTGCTGATAGAACAAGAAAGATGAAGGAAGATAGAGTGACGCCTTCATCGCCATTTGCAGCACAGAATACACTCCAGCGCAAATAGAAAACAAAGGAGAATCTGAAGGTGGTTGCACTTGGACCTGAGGATCAATATCAATATATGTGACTAAACTAAGGGTTGTGAGATAGGAAGACTCTCCTTCATTACTTTCAAAACATATAGAACATATAAGGGCAAAATTTACCTAATGTTGTCCCTGTTTTCACGGATGAGCAACAGAAATAACCTTGAAATAAACTCCAATGTCAGCTGGAAACTGAAAAGAAGGAGAAAGGTGTGGGACATGGACTCAGGTTGAGATATATGCCTTAGATAAAAGGCACACCTTTGGCCGGGTATGGTGGCGCATACCTGTAAACAGCAGCCTAGGAAGCTGTGACCAGGACCAGGGATCGCGGTTTGAGTCCTGCCGGAGCCACGTAGAGAGACCTAAAAATATAGCTGGGCCCGTGCCTGTAATCCCAGCTACCTGGGAAGCTGAGGCTGGGGATTGCTTGAGTCTGTGTTACCCCGGGCAACGAGAGCCTGCGGTTCCACGGGCAAAAAGAGCGAGACCTAGTCTCAAAAAAAAAAAAAAAAAAAAAGGCACAGCTTTATCTTTCTTGTACCCTCTGGCACACTAAAGGGGGGTCATCAGCATGTCTCTCACCTGTGACACAGCTTTCTAACCTCTTTGGAATGTCCCAGGAAACATATGATCAAAAGGTAATGGTGGTTCCCCCCACAGGAAAATTCTCCTGTTATCACCCGCACCCCTGCTATATGCCACGTATGCTTTGGGAATCAGTGTGGAAAGTGGAAGCAGGTTGAGAGATGGAGCTTCAGATAATAGGAACACCTCCTATCTCTCTAGCCCCCTCTGGCACACTAGAGGGTGGGCGATAGCACATCTCTCACCTGTAACCCAGCTTCCTAACCTCTTTGGAATGGCCCAAGAGACATATGACCTGCTAGTGATGGCTGTTACCCCCAAAGGTAAATTCTGTTATCGAGCAACCCCGCATCCTGTCTGCTGCATGTCACCTACACTTTGCTACTTCCTCATTATATCATTGTAACGTTTCCTGGCTGGGGTATACAAGTAGCATCTTGACTTCATTAAAATCGGACCTGGACATGCTTCCCAGGATCCCCATTCTGTGGGCTAGCCTCACAGATAGCTATCCATCTCTTTCATGTCAATTTCTTCTTCATTCCACATGCAATAACAAATCAGGTTGCTCCTTCTTCATTACCTCTCATTAGCTCATTGGAAATCATTCCTTGCCAAGGTATAAAAGGGTCTTCTTCATTAAATTCGGACCTTGGACATGCGCTCCAAGTCTCTGGTTTGTGGGTTGGCCCCAAAGATCGCTATCAATCTCTTCCTTCTCATTCTTCTTTCCCACATGGGACTCCTAACAAAAGAGGCTATCCAGAGGTGGGGCACCTTGGAAAGTCTGAATGTTGGCCCCAAACTATTATGCACAAAGTATTTTCTAAATGATTTGAATGAAAGGGACCCTCAGTGGTCTTGTGATCACTGCAACAATATGTTCACTTCTTTTAATTTTTAGACCTTATCTCCTGAACTTTAGTTCTAAAAGGCTGTAGATATTAAGATATTCCAACTACGTGTCACACAAGTAAGTGAAAATATAAGGATTACAACCCTGTGACAAACAATTATATCTCCAGTTAGCTAGGGAAAATTCTTTGTGCGCTTTTCACAACCAGCCTATTTCACAGGAAGATGGTAAGGAGTCAAACCGCTGTGGCTCCCAAACCTCTGACCCAACTGAGCAGAAAGTAGTTCCAGAAGATAGAGCTACACCCGTTGTCCCTCAATAACAGGAGCAGGACATAAAGGGAGGCAGGAATTGTCACTGGCCTCATAAACAGTGCTTGTCTGCCCTATTCTTTCTTACCCTCTTCCTGTTTATCTTACAGACAACTTCAGAAAACCAGCCAAAATCTTCTGAAATCAAAATCCAGCTGAAAGTAAGACAAGGGTTAAACCACGCCCCATTACCATGGTAAAAATCAGTGGTCCTATTGAGGGCCAAACCTGTTTGGCTGCGCATTTACCCACGAGGCATTGGGTATCTGGGTTTTTTTATTGGGAGTTTATTATCCTTTGTCTCTCCTTTGATTTTTTTTTGAGGGTAGCTCGCTATTTTTGCCTGTGGAACCGCAGATTCACGTTGCCCGGGGTACCACAGACTCAGGCAATCCCCAACCTCAGCTTCCCAGGTAGCTGGGATTACAGGCACACACCACCACACCCAGCCATTTTTTTTGGAACTAGGTCTCGCTACGTTGCCCCCGGTGGGACTCGAACTGCAATCCCTGGCCCTGGCTGTGGCTTCATGGGCTGCCGCTTACAGGCATGCGCCACCATTCCCAGCCTCTCCTGATTTAAATGTTACTCATTTCTTCAAGTAAAACTCTGTGCTATTGTGATAATAATAATAAAATGTGAGTTCTTTGATTCATAACATGACCCTTGCAACCACATCAGATTTATGTCAATGGGACAATTTTTGAAAAGTTCCTCCTTATGATAGGGTGTGCCCCCCCCC
>PVHY01016328.1:23406-34095 GCA_004024945.1 Uropsilus gracilis | reverse complement strand
CCCAGGAACCCGTTTCCTCACCACCGCCCCAGCTCTGACGCACAGCCGTCTCGGACCCCAACCTCGTCACTTCCTACCTCGTCTGAGCCTCAACTCCACCCGACTGAGTGCCATCGTGTGCACCACGAAGGCTGTAAGGCGCCACCCTCCTCGCCGGCTGACGCGTGGACCCCCTTCCGCTTCAGCCGTGCCCACGAGAGGCACAGACTTGATCGTGTCACATCTGGTCCTGAGGGTCCTGAGTTCCGCGTCTGTGAGACTCCGTGCGTGTCCCCCTTGGACGACGACTCAGCGACACTGCGCAGAGGGGGCTCCGCTCCAGAGGGACCCTGAGCTCCATCAGCCCCAACCTCCCCGTCGGCAAGCCGCCCGGCCGCTGCTGCCCCTTAGGGGGGCGTTTGCGCCCCCGAGGTGTTCTTTTCCTTCCGCAGACTGTCATTTCTCGATTTACCACCCCCTCGAAGCACCAGGGATGGGTTAAATGGAAGCCCTCCAGGGACGTGTGCGCGATCCCTGCGCTCTCGGTCACGCGTTTATTTTCATTTAAAACCCATGCGCAAGGCTGGGCACGGTGGCTCGTGCCTGTAAGCTTCAGCCTATGAAGCGGCCGGGGCTAGGGATCGTGGCTCGAGTCCCGTCTGGGGCCCGTAGCGAGACCTAGTTCCAAAAAATAGCTGGGTGTGGTGGCGCGCGCCTGTCATCCCAGCTACCTGGGAGGCTGAGGCTGGGGATTGCGTGAGTCTGTGGTACCCTGGGCAACATGAGCCTGCGGTTCCACGGGCAAAAATAGCAAAAATAGACCTAGTCTCAAAAAAATAAAATAAAATAAAATAAAACCCATGCGCTGGGCATTCTTTCACTACCCCAAATCCTGACACCCGCCCCCAGGGGCAGACGCTACCTCTTGGCAGGCCGTTCCCTGGCAAACATCTTCGAAGTCCTAGTTTTGGCCTAAAACGATGTCTTTGTGGTGTAGAAACACGAGTTACCCCTGGGCACGGTCTTCCACATTCGGGGCTCATCGCAACGGCCTGGAGGGCTCCTTGCCGCGACGCGCCCCTGCTCGGCGATCGGCAGCAGAAGCGGCTGAGCCTGGACCTGCCCTCGGACACCAACCAGGAAGCCAAAGCACGCGAGGTGCTGGCTCCCCCGCCTCCTCGACGGCCTCCCCTGCCCCACCTGCCTTCCGCTCCGGCTCCCTGGAGCCGCCATCTCTCTAGGCCCCTGTAACTGCTCCCGCAGCGTCAGGTTAATCTGTTTCTCATCTTCCCTCCCAGGGGAGCAGGCCTCGTTTTTCCTTCTGTCCTCAGGCCCCAAATGGGGGGTTGACACTCTCGGCGAATCCTCAGAAAACCCAGAGGCGGGAGGGAGGCCACGAGGCAGCAAGTCGAGCTGCTGAGGGTTAGAGTCGGTCGCCCCAGCTGCCGAGGCCCTTTGGGCTGTTTTCGTGAGCCCTGCGGCCATGTCAGCCGAGCAGGCTGGCCAAGGGAGGCTCCGACCCTTCGGCGACTTCCTTGTCAGTCTGGATTTGGTTCTGCTCCGGTCGATGGGCAACAGTCTTGCCGTGGTGGCTTCGGCAGAGCCGAGACTCGGCATCAAACGGGGCAGGAAGGCTGCGGCCCTCACGTCCTGACATCGCACCACGGGACGCAGGGGGAGTGCGGCATCGCCTCGGGCTCCCGGCCAGCGGCCAGCGCTGGACCGGCAAACAGGAGGGCGCTGGGCTCAAACGGTCTCGACAGAACCTCCACGACCACGGCTGCAGGTTCAGTTTGGTGACACGTTTTGCTCGTTTCTTTTCCTTCCCTTCCAGCTCCTCACGGCTCGCGCTGCAGTTCCGGCATCAGGCAACACTGGCGTGCGCCCCGGTGAGCAGCACGGCGGTTCCACTGCGGCCTGTGCCACCGAGACTGGCAGGGTGGAGGGGCGGGCGCCCGCCGTGCGGAGCAGAGCCAGGGCCACCCGATGGGGCCGTCACCGCGAGGACGCCCGGCCTGTCGTGGAACAGAAGGCAATTCGGATCGATCTGACTCCATGAACCAAGCAGCGCCAGGGGCCACCTGGCCAGGACACGTCCCCAAACGGACCAGGGCAGCCGCCTGCAGCGGCGCTGCTCTCAGAGGCCTCTGCTCTGCGGTTTCTGCACCGAGAGGCAGACATGCTCGAGAGAAACACTGCGGCGGGATGAGCTGTCGGTCTGTTTATCCATCAGCCCACCCAGAACTGGCTCAGGTCACCGGGGTCCCGTGGAGCCTCACAGGGAATACTGCCGGGGTCTGGGAGGGAGCACCCGCGCCGCGCCTTGAGAGAACGAGCCAGGCAGACGAGGCTTCACAGCTCGATATAGTATCTCTTTATTTAGTTATTATCATGAACAACCTATTAAGCAACGTCATTTATGGCACAGTCCAGCCCAGCGACCAGAGGCCATCTCACGCCAGCACAGCACAGCAGGCGTGACCGTCCGTCTCCGGGACGTGAAGGTCCAGCCGGGTCGTCCTGAGGCTGCGGCGTCCCGCCTGCAGCCCTCTACAGCCCGGCTGCCCGCCGCTGGCTCTTCTCTTACTGTCGCAGCCAGAGCGTGCCAGCCGTGGGTACCGGAAGAAGGCGGGTGTCTCATCGAGATGTCCCAACTGGCTTTGCAAAGATTGTCTTTAGATCGTTAGAGACCTGTCTGGTGGCGGGAGTGGCAGTGAAGAGTGCACCGTCTTTGCCAGGGGGTTCCTCTCAGCTGGAGTCTTGGTGCTGTCCCCTTTCCGATGGCCTGTGAGACAGACTGCGTTCGGGGTGGCGCGTGGATGCGGGACACTGACGTGAGGCCGTTTGCAGAGCAGACCAGACCGGTGGCTATGGCTTGTATAACCTGCTTCTTCTCTTTAGTCTCGACACACTTACTGTTGTTTGCTGTGTCCTGCTAGTGCTAATATAAGGTTGAAAAGGACTATGACAGATGACATGAGTCAAGCTGAATAATGAAAACCAGCAAAAAAGAAAAAATCATGTTCCAATGAGTCAAACTTAGTTTCCTCAGCTAAAAACAAATGTCCCTGACAGACAGGTCTGGACAAGGCTGAGCATCTGATGGACGAGGCCTGAGGGTGAAGCTGCACATACAGAAGCTAAAATAAACGCAAAATCCAAGAAGTGCTAGTGAAATCGAGATTCTTCAACCCCTTTGTTTCGTGTTGGAAACTACAATGTTCCCAACGTCAGGCTAGGGATGACTGCTAATTAGATATAGCCAGAAACCTCGGGAAGTCTCGCCAAGGTTGTGACAGCTTCGAAAGCCTAACACAGTCAGGAGGCAGGAGAAAGCACAGGGCTGAGGGAGAGCAGGGGGCGCCGTGAGACTCTAGGGACCAGGGTCTGAGCTCAGAGGGGAAGACTAGATGGATGAGCAGCCATTGCTTTGGGATCTGCTTCCCAAGGACAAGCACTGGAGCCAGTTTTACTGTTCAGGTCAGTCTCTGACGAGCTAGACAGAGCATCTGCGATTCTGGTTCTTCTCTGATTACCAGCACAGTAGGATGTAGTTTAGCAAGTGTGAGGAGTAAGTCGTTATGTAATACCAAGTTTATATCATCATAGGAATAGAACATGCACATTCTACTTAATGTAGCTCAAGTGACAGGAGTATCATAGAACAGCGATGGGGAGAGACTTGTGTTTGACAGATCCGTGTTCACACTAACTATGGGCTAGAAATCTTACGGGCAGGTACCTATGCGGTTCTTTGACTGGTGTCGCGACAGTGTACACATGCGCAAGTGTGTGGCAGAGGATGGAGCAAAGGAGACGGCTGGATGGAGGACGGGTGGGAAGCCAGAGAGGGGACGATGCCGGAGATCAGGGAGGGCAATTCTCAGCTTTGCACAGTCAGTCTTTGCTCTGTGAGAGAGGCCTGCTGGGCGACACTCTTGTTGTCATGGCTGCGAAGTTTGGACACGACGTCCAGAAAGGCCAAATCCTGCACCTCCTTGCGTAGAGACTCTGGAAGGCAAAAACAAGGCGGCCCACACGCCCGTTAGGTCGTTCTGCTCCCACGGCACAAAGCAAGCATGCGCCCGAGGGCTCACTGGCTGAGACCGAGCTACGGAGCAAGTTGGGGGAAAGAGACACAACAGCTTGGAAAGATCTTGCTTGGGGATGTGCTAAACAAACCAAAGCCCAGAGAAATGAAAAGTCAGTTCAAGAGGGCAGAAGAGAACAATCTTGGTCTCACCTCCTCCCCTCAGAACGAACACGACGCTATGCGGACGACTGAAACAGCGTGCAGGAGGCCGGTCAATCTCTCCGCAATGCGAAGTGAAAGGCATCACATTAAACAGGGCAGTGAAGGCGAACACACAGTAACCGGCTTTTAAATCCCGACCTGCAGGCTTCCTGAGGAGGACGGGCTTGATCCCCACACTGGGCGCCTCACCCTGGGAGCTGCGCCTGAGAGGTGCCCGCTGCCAGGTTTGGGAAATAAAGAGGCCTCTGTTCAGGCCTCTGGGGCAACAGAGATCCGGAGACTTAGCACAAAAATATTCGTTTGGTGGGTGCCTAGCTCATCCCTGGGGAATATACATTTGTTTAAAACAGTCAATTTCTAACTGCATCAAAAAGACTAAAATGCCTAGACAAAGCCCTGACATAGGATGTGAGGCCTGTACACTGAAAACTGTACGAAGCTGCGAGAAGAAATGAAAGAGAGAAAGAAATGGAACAATAGTCTGTATTCATGGACTGGAGGAATTAACTTTATTAAAATGGTCCTCTTACTTGGAAGGAATCGACAGATTCAGTGCAATCCTTATCAAAAACCAATGTCATTTCTCAGGGACAGAGACAATGCTAAAATCTACGAAACAACAGATGACCTCACAGTTACTGACAAGCCTGAGAACAGAAGGACAAAAGTGAAGGTGTCACACTCCCCCACTCAAACTGTGCTGCAGTAATCAAAGTCGTCTGGTACCGGATTAGAAAGACACAGGCCAATGGCAGAGAACTAACCATCCAGAAACACTCCTACATGTCGATGGGTGACTCGTTAATGGAAAGGAGTCGAGAGCCTACAATGGTCTTCCTGACAAGCAGCTCTGGGAAGACTGGACATATTGCAGAAGAGTAAAACTAGACTAGCTACACTACACACAAAACTAGGCGCAAATGCAAGACCTGAACCCATGCAGCATAGGGAGCATCCAGGTGACAAGCCACACTGTCCTCAGAGATGACTGGGGAGTTTAACAAAGTACACAAACATGTGAAATTTCTTAAAGTAAAAGCTTCTATGAAATTCTTCAAAATAAATAAATTAAAAGAAAAAGAAAAATTTTGTTCAAATGGAACTACAAAAGTTGCTGAACAGTCATGCAATTTTAACAAGACAGGGGAAGCAACTGTGGTATCACATGCTCACACATCAAAAGCTAGAATAACCAAGACAGAATGGTCCTGGAGCAGAGGCAAACGCAAAGCAGCAGAAAGTAACTGACGGCACAGAAACAAAATCACACGAGCGCAGAATCGATCTACGAAACAGAAGTAAAAAAACACACCGGCCTCCTGAATAAATGGTGCTGAGAAAACTGCACAACTACATCCGGAGGAGTGACACTGGACCACCGCCTCATAGCATACACAAGCATCAACTAAAATGGATCGAAGACTTGGACGTAAGACCTGGGACCACAAAACATAAAGAGGAAAACACTGAAAACAGCTCAAAAAAGAACGAAGTTGGAGACCTCATATACGAGGTCCTAGTTTTGAAATCCACTACTAGGCTAAGCACAAAGGCAGAGTGCTGGTAGGAATATAGATGCATAGCCCAGCAAACGGAGTGAGTACCCCAGAAATAAGTCCTCACATGCTTGGTAAGGTTGTCGAGAACATTCCATGGGGACAGGACAGCCTTTCAGTAAGTGGTGCCGGTAGAGCTGGATATGCACTTGCGCAAGACCTGACACCACGCGCAACTGGAAATACGGGCGAAGACCTGTACCTCTACTTCTCTAGAAAACCTCTATTTCTCTAAGAAAACCTCTACTTCTCTAGGGAAACGGGGGAAACCTCATGGCGCGGGGGTAGCACCCAAGACGGACAGAAGCAAACGTTCTCATCACAAGGAAAACCATGGCAACACCACAAGCGTCAGCCCCGGACTCAAGTGACGCGCATTTTCAGTAGAAAGAGCCCGAGAAACGCTCGCGGCCACGCACCGCGGCCAGCTCTTTGAAGAGAGACGAGGCGGCGCAGGAACGGCGTCTTACGCAGCCGGGGAAGGGGACGGGAAGGCAGGGCCTTGCCATGACGCTGGCAGGGGAGGCCCGGCCAAGCGCGGACCCGAGACGCCCTCTGCCCGGCGTCCGGCAGCGCGGCGGGGCTGCAGCGCTGCCCGCCGCTCGGCCCTGGGCCGGACAGCACCCGGGGTTGGTGACCCGTGTGACTGGAGCTGGACCGGCACCGGTCAGGTAGAGAGCTGCACACGGACCTGCCCGGTTGGCGCTCCCACATGGCCCACGGAATAACGGCCAAGCCGGCTTGCGAGGTCTATGAGCGGCCCCTCCCCCCTCCCCGGGAGGCCTTCCGGGGCTGGGAAGCTTGGTCCCCGCCCTTGGGCCCTTGGGCAGCGCGGCCGCGGGCAGGGCGATGCTGCTGGCAGGGACGCGCTGTCTCTTGTAGGCCCACGGCTGCCAGCCACGTCCAGCATCGCTAAGCACCGAGACGCCGTCCCTGCCTCCGGCACTCCTGGCACCAGCCCTGCTGCCACGCACCGCCCCTGGCGCTGGCCCGGGGCACCTGCACGATCCCGCCCGCCTGCAGACGGCGGTGGAGCCGCCCCAGAGAAGACCCCCAGAGGGACCCCCGGCGACCTTCCAGCGGCCTCGCCCATGACCCGCTGGGCGGTCTTCTCAGCCCTCAGATCTTGGCAGATCTTCGGCTGCCACAGCTGGGCTCTGCCTGGAAAGGCCGCCCGTGCCGCCCCTCACCCCTTCCTCTCTCCGGGCGGGTCCGCCCCGCTCCTCTCGGCAAGGAGACCCGGGCCCAAGCGTGTCCTGCAGCGGCAGCCGTGAGTACGCGGGTGAAGACCCACCGCCGTGGCCTCCCCCACCCGCCCCGCCGGGCCGGGGCCACCGCGGGGAAGCGCACGGCAGCGTCCAGCTGAGAGGAAACGACGGTCAGCTCGGGCTTCCATCCCTGCTGGCACGTCCCTGGGGGCTGAAGGGGCGAGTGGGGACAGACCCAGGAACGGGGAAGTAGGCGACGCGCCGGCCCCGACCTGACCTGAGAAGGAAGCCGAGAAGGTTCTCAGCGGAGAAGGGGTGCCGCAGACACAGGACTCCGGGGACGCTGGGGGAGAAGGACGGACACAGACAAGACGGGGGTCAACAGATGAGGCCTTTCCTGCCTCGAGCTCATGGCTCTGACAGCCGGGCAGGACACGGTGCCATGCGGTCCTGAAGGCGCGCGGAGGAGCACGGGAGTCACAGCTGGCCTATCTTCCCGGCCTCGCGCCGGAATTCCCACTACGCAGCAGAGCAACTACAGCTGCGTCTGGAATGAACGGGGACACTCTGGTGCGGTTACAATGAACCGGGACACTCTGGTGCGGTTACTTCCGAGGCATCACAGAGGCGGCTTGTATCAATTTACATTGGTTAGGCGCGGCAAGTTGTGGAATGAAGAAGAAACTGAAGACGGAAGAGACTGAGAGCGATCTGTGAGCCCGCAGAGCTGGGGTCCTGGGAAGCATATCCAGGTCCCACTTCAGTGAAGTCGAGACGCCACTTATATACCCCAGCAAGGAGATGCCACAATGATGTCATGAGGAAGTAGCAACGTGTAGGTGACACGCAGCAGGCAGGATGCGGGGATTCGCGATAACAGGAGAATTTACCCTTGGGGGCAACAGTCATTACTAACAGGTCCTGTGTCTCTTGGGACATTCCAAAGAGGTTAGGAAGCTGGGTGACAGGTGAGAGACGGGCCATCGACCACCCTCTAGTGTGCCAGAGGGGGCTAGAGAGATAGGAGGTGCTCCTCTTAGCTGACGCTCCATCTCTCTACCTGCTTCCACTTTGCGCAGCAAGTCATCTAGCGATGTTTACAGCACAGAGGGGCGCATGTGTGGGGGTGAAGTGCAAACACCAGGCAACTTCGTAGAAGAACATGAGTACCTGGGAATTTCGGTACCCACAGGTGTTCCTGGAACGAATCCCCAGATTCTGAGGACCAACTGTCTAGTAGAAACGAGACTATGGGCCCAGCAAAGACGATGCAGAGCATCGGAAGGGAGAAAAGAAACAACACCCAGGAAGTGACACTGCAGGGTGACATCATAAGACACCAGTCACTTTGCTCAACGTGAACACACCAGGGTAAATACGTCCATTAACAGGGGTTGACAGAGGGGGTTAAGATGTGACTGAATCTTCGGACACAACGCCACAGCAAAAGGACACGGAAAGAGCAGAGACCAAGGAGATATTGTCCCTCACAAGCAGTAGACCTCAGAACAAAGAAAGCTACCCAAACCAGAGGAACACCGCACAACACCAGAAAAGCACATGCAGCCGCCCTGACGTGTGCGCACCTGTGGCAGAGCTGAAAGGTGAAGCGACAAGAGACAGACTGAAGGAGGGTCAGAGAGCCCCACGATAACCACTGACAACTCCTGTCAATACTGGAGAGAGTAAGCGGTCAGAAAGTCAGCAACAACAGACACCACCATGACCAGCGCGGGCACTTCACTGGCACAGGGCCTCCGGTCATCCAGCTGAGCACACCTCTTTTCCAGGGTCCATGAGACATTCCCCAAGACACGCCACTGACTCTTGACCCAGTTCCTCAGTTATCAGCACAGCACACAAAGCAGGAACTTGTTCATTATTTAAAATACAACTTAGGGTAAGTGCTGTTTGCGGGAATTAACTTTCTGACACTGACTTTGCCAACTTTTACTACAGGATATTAATTATTACAATCAGCTCTTTAGATTACCTTCAGTGTAAAAATCAGTCTTATCTCCTCTATGTACTAATTCTTAATACTTTCAAAATTCAAAGTCACTCCTTACTGTGATCCATATTTAATATTTAATATCAATATTATGTTGAAGGACATGAAATAACAGAATTAGAATACTTACCAGAGCCTGTGAGCGCACAGATAAGGACCATGGAATTATATTTGATTTCAGGAGCACTTAGTTCATCTGCTAGGAGTCTGTGTAAGATCTGGACAAGTTTAGCACTTTCTAGCTCTTTCTCGGCAGTGCCTAAAATATGAAATAATGCAAGTTTCAGTTACGTCCTCCACATACGATCTTGGTACAATCTGGTTAAACCCAGCTTCCCTTTCCAGAAACTACTTGAAACTTTTCAAGAGAGAGTGATAATAATGACCGAGATACATGGTTTTTACCACAAGCAGGCCAATCTCAGAAGACATTTCAGGAGCTTAGAATTCAGTACGAAAGCATTCCCTTTAGCGTTAGGTAATTTTAAAAATGATCTAAAAGCAGAAAAGATGGTATAACAATACACTATGTGTAGTTACCATCCTCAAAATTATCACGACCAGTGTGTTTCATCTGTGTTCGCCTCGTCTGTGGACTCTTACGACCTAACGATTTTGGAGCAAGCCCTGCAGCCCACGTAGTTTCCTCCCTCGTTAAGAAACACGGACGCAGTGCGATGCCCATCGCACTCCTGGCAGGACTGTCTACAGGAAGCGGTACGTTCACAGCGGGCAGAGCGCGGCCTGACGCTCGACGGCTGCCATCTCCTGCGCCCACGGAGCCGCAGCTGCCTCGACGCCACTGGGCCAGGCGGAGGATTCCTTGACCCCGAGCAGCCCCAAGGACGCGAGGCTGCAGCGACCTGAGCGCAGGAGGTGCTGGGCGTGCGGGCCGGGGCGGCCGGGCGGTGCTGCCTCGAGGTGGAGGCCCCGTGGGCGGTGAAGAAACGCAGCGGCCACCGGAGCTGCCCGTCCACCCGGCGCCGGCGCGGCTGACCTGACGCCCACACATGCCCGTGGCCGCCGGAGCTGCCTGTCCACCCAACCCTGGCGCGGCTGACCCGACGCCCGCCAGAGCCTGAACCCGGCCCTGCCGTGGCCCCTGCCCCTTCCCGGATGGCCCTGCCGAAGAGGTGACCAGTTCCCGGTGTGAGCAAACGGCCGGGTCACGGTCACGCCCCCGCCCCCGCCCCGTGGGGTCTGCAGAGTCCCACGCGAGGCATCTGCCGGCGAGGACACTACGTGCTGGACAGAAACTGCCCGAGCCGCTTGGCCTGCTCTGTGGGGGGCGCCGTGTGTCGTGGGAGCCACGGGGGCACCCGGGCCGCGAGGGTCTGGGCCCGTCCTCCACCGCCTGCGGACACGTGCCCTGGCCCTGGCGGCTCTGACCCGGACCAACCCCGAGGGACCGAACCACCTGGAACGCTGCTGGCCTGGACACGTCGTCAAAGCATCACTGCAACATGCAGTGGCGGCGACGACACAGAAGAGACTGTTCTAGAATGCGGAGCCCGTCTGTCCAGGCTCCGTCCACCCCGTCCCCGCTGCCGCCCGCCCGTCCAGGCTCCGTCCGACCCGTCCCCACCGCCGCCCGCCCGTCCAGGCTCCGTCCGACCCGTCCCTGCCGCCGCCCGCCCATCCAGGCTCCGTCCGACCCGTCCCCGCCGCCACCGGCCCATC
>PVHY01016328.1:0-23306 GCA_004024945.1 Uropsilus gracilis | reverse complement strand
GGAGAGCAGAGGCAGCGGCCGCTGCCTGGACTCACCCAGCTCCAGGGCCGCTATCAGGGCCAGTGCGACCAGGGCCTCGTTCTGCATGATCACGTGCTCGCTGGTTGCCATGGTGACGAGGTGCTTGACGCCACCGCTCTGCACGACGGCTCTGATGACATCCTACACAGAAAACAGTAGGGTTCGCTTCAGGGACAAAGAACTGCAGGGACAACCAGTCAAGTCACTGATCTGAGGGGTGTTGTCCGGGTCCCGTACGGGCCACTGCGTTTAACCCTCCTCTCTTAGTCTTCACAGAAGACGCACAGAAGGCCCGTACCTGTGGATAGATTCATCAGAAGGTGACAAATCAGCTAAACGTAAAAGACTGTCACAGATCTATCACAGAGAGTAAACCTGGAAAAAATGTGCTTTTCTCGAGTATTTTAATGGCATCAGAAAGTTCTCCACATGCTGCGGGTAAAGACCCGCCTTTTCTTTTTCTTTTTTGTCTCTTCACCCGTTGGTGGGACCTGACACATCCGAGCACCAGGTCACACCCAAAGGGACAGAGCAGAATCTACACCACAGTTCTCCGTGTTCTGCCTTTTCCTGCTCCGCGGCTGTCATCCCTGAAGGCAGCAGAGGCAGCAGGTCTGAGATAAAATAATCCCGCCAGCGACACTTCCTGTGAGCAAGTCCCGACCCTCTCTGCCTCTCAGCAACCTCGTTCCCGCAGGAACATAGACCTCCACGGCCTTTGTGATGATTGTTACCAGATAAAGAGCATACTTAAGACACCTGGTGAACGTTAGATAAAAAATGGCTACAGTTATTTCCACTTTTGACTTCAACCCACTGAAGGTTGTGTTGCCTTAGAAATCTTGGATTAAACACAATTTAGTGGAAAGTCTGACTTACAGACTATTTCCAAACATTTTCTTTGCTAGTGATGACTACTTTTAGGAATCTGAAGTGCTGGCTATTGTAATTGCCTGCGTGAGTTGACTTAGGCAATACAAACCAGCTGTGGTTAGAAAACATTTCTCAAATTGATTTTCTAAAATATCTGGGCTGGGCATGGTGCCGCGCACCTGTAACCCCAGCTACCTGGGAGGCTGAGGCTAGGGATCACTTTAGTTCGTGGGTTTGAGACTACCCTGGGCAACATAGTGAGACCTGGTCTCTAAAAAAATATACATATATCTTGATACAAACATTATCATATCTTGGAAAGGGTTTCCCTTGTGCTTTCATCTTATGTAAAATTCCAGAAACTGTCTTAACATCTCTGCAGAGCATCTTTGCTTTGTGCGTGAAGCTGAAAGGCCCTACACGGGTGGTGTCCACACTCCAGTGGTGTTCACGTACGGCAGCACCAGCGTCTCGGAAGACTCTTCCCATCAACTTCGTCTAGAAGGGGAAGAACTACTGATTAAACCCCTCTTCGATGAAGGATGCAGTGTTTACCTCCTGGCAGTTATGTATGACCCACGCAGAATTCCTAAATTGGTTAAAACTTTTAAGAAAACGACACCTGGACTTAAAAGAACACGAGCAGCTCACGGACAGATGTGTGGTCCTGAGCGTCACTGCATTTTCCATCTGTGACTCGCCCCGAGAAGTCCGTTTCGTTGAGAGGGAATGAGGAAAGGGAATTTGTACACCCGAGACGCAGTCTCCCTTAATCCAAGCACCTCATGTTTCCACTCATTTTCCGGGACAGGTACTACCTGGCGAGAATTCCCTTCTAAAACAACTGCCTTCCCACCTTCTCCCTCAGTGAATGCTGGTTCAATAGCTTACGGGCTACCTTACGGGATCTCTTAACAGAGAGAAAAAAAAGAAAATGAATCAACGTAGCATCGCATCATGGGAAAAGGGGATCGGAACACGGCAGTCACCCACACATGCCCGGGGCAGTGGGCAGATATTAACTCAATTCCCACCCCTCCGCAGGCAGCCCCGACGCTGCAGACGCTCGCCAAGGCCGGCGGGACGCCTGCTGGATGCCTGCTGGACGCTGCCCGCTCCTCCTCGGGAAGCACCTCAGATAGCTCGGCTCTGACAGGACCCCAACTCCAGAAGCCCTCCCCCGTCACGGGGCTGGGGGGAGAGGGCCGCTGCCGCAGGCCGCCCGGGGTTCCCGGTTCCGACGGTCAGCGCGGCAGGAGCGAGCTGCGGGCGAGGGCCCTGCACGTCCTGGTCAGCGGGGGGGACGCCGCCGACGGGCATGAGCTTGAGCTCAGACCCAGGTGAGGACCTGGTAGCCGGAGGAAGTAAAGCCGACCTCCGCTGGGACTCCCGCGGCCAGCGAGCAGACCGGGCCAGAAGGCTCGAGCCTCGCCGCGCGTGGGTGCTGGGGCTGCGGGGCGCCGGGAGGGACTTGCCTGGGACTTGCTGTGCCGGATGAGGGCGGAGAGCAGCCGGTTGGCCTCGCCCATGACGCCCGCGTGGTCCTTGGCCTCGCACCACTCCACCAGGCGCTGCACCAGTGCGACGTTCGTGCCCAGCTGCGCGGCGGCGTCCGCTGCGGGACAGAGGACAACAGGAGGGTCACCGCGGCGGTCGACGGGACCCGGGCGAGAAGCAGCGCGACGGGGACGCAAATTCGGGGTCAAAAAGCCGGAAACAGGTCACCGCCACAGACCCGTGGACGGCACCTCCACTGGAGGGACGGGCGGTCACACAGGCTGCGGCCACCCCGTGGCGCACTGCAGGGCCGCGCCCGAGCGAGGCTGGGGCCCACGGGAGCAGCGTCCGCCCAAGGAACGGCCGCCACCGTTCCTGGGAGGAAAAACGGCCACCCTGCGGGCAAAGCGAATGTCTAAAAATTCTGAGCCTCGCTGAGTTGACACCGTCGTGAAGACGGGGGAGATGGGCGAGAAACACCCGAAAACAAGCCCCTGGGGCGGGGAGTTGGCGAGACAAGCAGGGGACCCGCCTGGGTTCTTTATCATCGCCGGACGCTGGAGGCCAGACACAGGCCCTTCGCCGACCTGCCGAGGTCGCGGAGTCCACATCCACGCGTTTCAGGGGTACAGGCGCTCCGGTCCGGGCGACCCATCCTCCCCCTTCTGCCCTCCCTCCCCCACCCCGCGGCGGCCAGCGGCCTCTCACCCTGTGCGTCGATCAGCATCCGCAGCGTGCCCAGGAGCTTGAACTGGACCGGGGGCATCTCAGACTGGAGGAACTTAAGCACCGCCTCCGAGACTCCGGCCGACAGCATCTTGGCCTTATTGACAACTGCGGGGAGACAGGCCTCGGTGAGCACGGCCGGCGTCCTCGGGGGCAGTGTCCACCCCTGCAGGCGTCTCCCCGAACCGCTGTACAGTATCTATTTTCTATTGAAAAGAAAGCCCTTTTCTGCGGCAGCTGAAGCCGCAGGGACGCGGCGCCTGTGGGAGGCGGCGGCTGTGGGACGCCTCCAGCATCGCATCCCCGACGGCGCACGACGCCCTCGCCCACCCCGGGCAGCCCCACGCGGCCCCGCGGCCAGCGGGACTGTCCGCTCCGTTCTGCTCGCCCCAGGCGCCCGCGGGGTTCCCGCCAAACAGCCAGGGCCATTCCCTGTCCAGCTGTCTGTCCGCGGGCCTCCTGCCTGCCTGGGCCATCGCGAGCAGTGCCGCTGGGGCGCAGCCTGCGAAGCCTCTGAACTGGCGCGTCCACCGTCTCCCGATCCATCCAGGGAACAGCGGTGCGGGGCCGAGCAGGCTGCCGCTGCTGGTGCCCAGGGCGTTTTCAGAGGCCGGAGCAGACGGTGGCGCCGCCCCTCCCGCTGGGGGGCGGGGTTGAGGAGCGCCTCGCTGTGGTTGGACTTGCTCTTCCTCAGGGACGAGGGCGCACTCTGGACGCCGGGTGCCGCATGCACGTCTGCTTCGGACGAGCGTCTACGTGGGTCCCTCCTCCTCGGCCCGAGCGGCGGAGGCCTGGTGTGCAGGGCTCGAGTAGCTGAGAACTGGCTGCTTCGGCTCCCTGCCCGGGGCCGGCAAGGAGCCGCGTCACCGGCTCCGTGTGGGCTCTCCGGCCCTAGCGCCCAGGCCCACGCACACTGTCACCGAGCTTCCCGCGAAGACTGAAATGACGGTGTTTTCGCTTGGCGCGGGGCTGTTTACGCCTCCCAGGCCCGGCTGGAGCTACGGGGCTGTGGGGTCCCGGCTCCTCTGCGGGTGAGGTACCGCCGTGCCACCCATCGCCTCCCGGTGTTTGGTCAACACGGAAAGGACCCGTCGCCGCCGCCCAGCAGCAGTAGAAGCCGCAGGCAGGAGGGGGACCCAGCTTCCTCCTCAGGCCCGCTCCGGCTGGCCAAGAACGTCTGCGCCCCGCACGGCACCGGGGCTACTTGTTCCACCTCCTGGGAAAGGCCGCTGGGACTCCGGCAGGTGAGACACTGGACATGCAAATCGCTCACCATGAACGCGCGGTCAGCTGTCGTCGTCGTCTGGTGAAAAGCTGTGCGTCCTTCTGACGCTGTCTCTTCACCCGCCCAGGAGCACAGGCTCCCGTCCCCTTCGGCTGAGACGGGCCTTGTGCTGCTGGCGTGCGTGCCCCTCACCGGCGCCGCGGCGTGTGGTTCCGGGAGCGCCGAGAGCGAGCGGGCCGGGTTTCCCACCTCTTTCTGGCACCGCGCTGCCTGCGCTGGTTCCTTCAGAGCAGAGCCCTGACGCTCTGCTCTGGGGCCGCCTGTTTCCTTACCTGACTCTTCCAGAGGGAGCCGGACCTTCTTTCTGTGTGTCCCTCCTTCTTGGCGGCTGGGGGGGGGGGGGGCGCAGGGGCCAGGCAGGTGCAGACTCTGGCCCTGACGCGCTGAAGTGGGCGGGCGACTCCAGGCCGCCTCAGCGCAAGGTGCTGACCGAGCGGCAGGAACCCCGAGTTCCAGGGCACAGGTCCTCTCCGCGGTGTGCAGGGTCCCGCTCTCCCGGCAGGGAGGGCCAGGTGTCCGCCCCTCCCCGCAGCCGCAGACTCTCCACCATGGGGACGCCCGGCTCACACAGGCCTGAGCGCCCGTCCTCCCAGCTTCCAGCCGTGGGCTCTGCTGCCCCCCCCCCCCGCTGCCACTGCGAGCCCCGAGTCAGACCTGGCTCAGCTGCCCGAGCGGCAGCGGGCGGCCCGTGGAGGCCCCTGGGGTCAGGTTCCCTGAGCCGCCCTGGCCGCCATCTCCATGCGTCGCTGCGGGTAGTGGACTCGGCTGGGCAGGGGAGCGTGGCAGGATGTGCCCAGGTGCTGCGGGAGAAGCATGCCCGCGAAGGCCTGGAACGCACGGCCTCGGGCAGGGGGGCCGACGCCTTGACACCACTGCCTTTCCGCGCCTCCGGCCCGGCCGGCCAGCCACGGGGACGGGACAGCCGTCGGAGGACAAGGTCCATCTATGTGTGCCCCGCGCTGACAGGCATCTGCAGCCAGATCACCTCCCCGCTCGGAAGCTCAGACAAGCGCAGCTCGGCCCGACCCGGCTTGCTCTGGAGGTGACGCGCTCGCGGGGCTCAGAGCCTTTAGTCCAGAAAGACAAGCCGAGGCTCGACAAGCCGGCGCGTTCGGGGACAGTCAGGACTCCTCGGTCGTCAGCGGGCTCGTGACGTCACCGCCTGGTCCCCGGAAGATGCGCTGGAAAAGCCTAACTCCGGACTCGGAGAGTCTGGGCCCCGCGGCAGAGCGGAAGCAGCGGAGGCGAGTGACGCCAACACAGGCCCAGAGAGTCTCCGGACGCGCCATGCGCGCTGGGCGAAACGGCAAGAAAACGGTCCCGGCAGGCCCATTAGGCTGCCGACGCTCCGAACGGCCGGCCCGACGGACGCAGCTGACCGCCCCACGGGGCTCCTTCCGAGCTCACCGGGGACGGGGGTCTCGGTGGGACGCCCAGCGTGGACGCAGGGGCGGTGGGCACGCATCCCTGGGCAGTGGACGCCGGGCGCCTGACGCCCGGGATGGCCAGCGGAGAGGCCGGTGGGCAGGTGTGCGGGGTGCAGAGACACCCGCAGCCCCGGGGCCCAGCCGGCCGGGCGGACTGCCCCTCCCCCACCCGCGCGGCTCACCGGGGATGGCCAGGTTCCGGAGCGCGCTCAGCGCCGCGTGCTGCACCGTGACGTTGCCGTCCTCCACGTGTCTGTCCAGCAGGCCCGTGAGCCGCTCCACGATCCCGCTGTCCACCATGTGGATGCAGTTTCCATCTGAACAAAGCAAAAGGAGGTGCCTTCCTCTTAAATAAGCCGTGGATAGAACACGGCGCTGAGGTCCATTCGCTTACCGACCTCGGGGGGAGAAACTGCTGGAAAGGGAGAGATTTCAAAAATGCCCATCCACCTTTACCTCCTCCGCTTTGCTCATCGAAAGGCCTGACTCCGAGGCTCTTCCGGAGAGGAAAGAAAAAGTCAGAAAACCAGCCTGAAGAGCTGAGACCAGCCAGAGGCCTGGGGCACCACCCCCGTCCAGGGATGAGTGGACGGGCCTCTCAGGGTAACGCTAGCCGCGGGGCCAGCACCACACCCCGAGACTCAGGTCACACAAAGCGCCTGCACAACGGAGTAAACCCAGCACGTCTGAGAAAGGCCCGCCAGCACCAGCAGCCCCCTGCAGCCAGCCCACATCCCACCAGCCGGACGCTCCCTGCCTGCGTCGGGCTGAAGGATTTACTTTTTTGTATGTTTTGTTTTTTTTAAAAAATAATTTGAAGAAAAGAGACCATTTGAAAGGCGAGGAAATAATCTGAAGAAGACAGGAAGCACCCCTAAGCCATGCTTAGCTTCAAAGACTCTTGATACTTGGTCAGTCTGCCTTCCGTCATTAAGGAGTTAATGACAGTTCCCGAAAGGGGGGGATGGAATAAATTATCAACTATAATAACAGTTCGATTGGAATAAAATCAAACTGAGAGCAAAATAACCTTTCCTAGATACATATAAAAGTGACTTCCAAGATGAGTATAAAAGGCCAGGATTCAAGAAAAAAAAGGTCTGGTTCTTATGCAGTCGTATGAAACTGAATCAGACATTTTACCCAACGCTGTGGATTACCGTCACGTAAGCTCTGTAGGTACAGAAGCACACATTTAGGCACAATAACCAGATTGTGAATGATCAGACTGTTAATCCAAAATAAAGTCACCAGGAAAAAGTGTCCACCCTCCAGATCAAAGGCACGATGGAAGGGGCCGGGTCGCAGCTCACTCATCTGGGAAGTGCGGGCGGCTCAGCACAGCGCCTTGGGCTCACTGCCGCCCGCACCCCCTTGGCGAACAGGACTTGGGAGGATGCGGAAACACCTGCTTGTGGTGGAAGTTACCTTAAAGTCTCTCGATAACCAAGAACACACAGCGCAGGCTTCCGAACTCTCCCGGTTCCAGCAGCAGAATGGCAGAGCAAACATTTCAAAATACTAAACATCTGACTTGAAGAGAGTCGGCGTGACTTACCGTTTCTGGCGAAGTTTGCGATGGCCAGCGCGCCGGCCAGCTGCAGCTGCTGGTTACTCGAGGGGATCCAGGACAGCACCCTGTGGAACACGCTCCCCTTCCCGCCTTCGAACAGCTTCTGCATGGACTCGTCTGGTGGTGAGACAAGCAGACACGGGCACTCAGCCGGAGCCACCAGCCCCGAACCCGGCGGACACGGCCCTGGAATACCGAACCCGGCGGACACGGCCCTGGAACACCGCGTGACTCACAAGCTATACTTTATTCCAGGAAGCGCTAGTGACTTTTAAATTAGTTTTGCAGGAGAAACTGGGTAAGACACTTGGGGTGCTTCTGCGGCTAAGCCCACACGGCCGCCCGGCTGAAGCCTCCACGCCAGCGGCGCTGCCTCGTCTGTGCACCGCTGTCAGCGCTGGAGGCTGGCAGAGACCTTCTCTGCACGGCACCGTCTCTAGCCATGATGTGGTGAAGGTTCCCAAGTCGTGGGAACCACAGGACGAGATCAGACAGGAACACGACAAGCATTCATGACAGCAACAGAACTTCACGACTCCCCAGAGGCCGTGTTCTCTGGGGAGAAGAGACCATGACTCACCTCCAAGAAGCAACAAAACCATCAGATCTGAAGCGGTTTTGAGCTCAGCGGTGTCGTCCTCCGTGTCACTGTCCACTTTCTGCTGGACGATCTCAAGCAGGCACTCCACAAGGCCGGCCTCGACCAGCTGCAGCTTAATAGCATCTAGGGGAAATGTGAACAAAATAACCGACATGTGAAGTGAAACGAGAATTCTGAAATAAATAGCCCATGGTGAAGAATTATAATCAATAGAACGCAGGTTTTTGAAGACACATTTCAGGAGATTTGAGTCTCAAAGGGGAAGGTCTGAGAGTGCAGCTCCGGAGCGCAAGGCGTCTGTGTCACGTTTCTGTTTGAAACGCTGTCACTGCCCGCAGCGCTGGCAGCGCTGACAAATCACTCTCAGCTCTGTGACTTAATGCGTTATGCCCGTCTTGATTCAGACATTCGACTCCACACATTCCCGCTACATATTCACAAAACCAAAACCACGTTTCTGAAAACTCAACAACCACTGAACACAGACACCAGCGGAGTCTGAACGAAGTTACTGGAGAAGAAAGAGCTATGAGTGCACCTCAAACTACACTGCCAGTGTGGCGGGACTCTTATTTGCGTAGATGTTACTTTTTCATGAGACTTGGTCTCGCTATGTTGCCCAGGGACTCCCGATCCCGATATCGCAGACTCAAATGATCCCCAGGCTCAGCCTCCCAGGTAGCTGGGATTACAGGCGCCCGCCACCACGCGCGGCTGCTTTTTTTGAGACCCGGGGTAAGTCTCAAACTCGTGAATTCAAGCGATCCCTGGCCTCTTGCCTCCCAGCTCTTGGATTACAGGCACGTAGCACGAGGCGCAGCTAAATGTTACTTTTTTTTTTTTTAAGGCAGTTAATAAGTCTAAGTTTGATTTTTAAAAACCTTTTTCAGCCATCCATCAGTTTTGGTGCATTCGGGTGGTTTTCATATCCTGGCTGTTGTAAACAGTGCTGCGATAAACGTTCAAGTAAGTGTCTTTTTGAATTAGCGTTTTTGCAACCTTTGGGTAGATTCCCAGAAGTGGGATCAGTTCCATTTCCAGTAGCTTGAGGGTCCCCCACACAGCTTTGCATCCTGGCTGGGCCAGTTCATATTCCCACCAGCAGTGTAAGAGTGTTTCTTTCTCTCTGTTTTCAGCCAGCATTTGTTGTTGCCTTTTTTTTTTTTAAATATGCTCTCCCACGTCACTGGGGTTTCACTCTGGTTCGAGTCACTTTAGCTCAGCAATATTTTATCAACTGTTAAATACTTTCCATAGTTTGGATTTCTTTCCAGTTGTTTCTTTTCTAATCTGCTAGGTATGTGCCTTTCTCTAGTGTCTCGTTTGCTTCAGAAATTTTCAATCTTCCTTTCACTCTGAGGTGGAGGCCAGACTGAGGCCCTGTCTGATCGTTCCAGTGATTTTACTGCATTCAAACGCTCAGTCCTTTCATTCTATTTACTGATAAACGCGAATACTTTTCAAGTACTTGAATAATCAAACTCACTGTTAATGTTCAGGAAAAGGGAAAAACGCACGAGGCTCGCGGAAGAAAACATTCTGGGTCAACTACCACAGTTGTAAGAAATGTTCACTGTGGCACTCCAGCAGTCACAGCAACAACACAATCATCAAATCGGGATCCACAGTCCCGAGGCTTCCGGTCAAAGCAGGTCAGGCTCTGGCTCTCTCCTGGCTGGTGCTGACCCGGCCCCGTGTCCTCCCGCGTCTGCTGTTCTTTCACCACCTGCCTTCCAATATTAGTGAAACGGGGCGGCCTGCTCCCCTTTGCTCTTCTGTTGGTCATCAGAGCACACGGCCTCCACCCTGGTCAGCCTCTGGAAGCACAGGACACCCCCTCGGCGTCCTGCCATGCAGGGCCCCTCGATGCCCCCCTGCTTCTCCCCTCGCCCCTGCTCTGGACACCTCAGTCGAGGTCTGCCCCAAGGGTTAGTGAAAGTGTGTCTTTGACCCTGCTTGGTCCCTGCGTTCCACACCCAACACCCTCTGTTCACCGCCTGCTAGCGCGCCTCCAGCAAGATTCTTTTGCCCAAAGAGGAAAGCAGCTGACCAGTGTCCACTTTCTAGCAGGCCTGGACTTTAGATTTTATCACCTTTGCCTGCGAAGGGCAGAGAAGTCCAGCCCAGGCTCTCAGCTGCCTTTTCCAGGCTGAGTAAGAATGTGCAGCTACGGAGACTCGCAGCTCAAGGGAGGAGCAGCGTGGACCTGGCCGAGGCAGAGGCCCTGAGAGCAGATGCCGGAGCTGAGGTCAGAGGCCCTGGAGAAAGGCGGCCGAACCGTTACTAGGGCAGAACTGGTTTGGGCCGAACGGCTGGAAACCAGAGAGGAGGACGGCCCACATCACCGCCCGCCAACAGGTGCATTTACGTGCTCACCATTTTCCGCCAGGGGAGCAAGAACTTCAAAAATCATTTCTCTCTTGTCGTGCTCGACTTGTTTCTTGAAGAGCTTCACCAACTCCTCGGCGATGTTTGTGCTGGCGAACTGCTCTTTGCTTGACTCTGAAAAGAATTAGTATAAATGGAATTAACCCCTGAATTGGTCTCTTTTACATTCAAACGCTTGGTCATCTCATTCTATTTACTGACAAATACAAATATTTTTCAAATACTGGAATAGTCAAGTTCATTGTTAAAGTCCAGGAAGAGGGAAAAAATGCAGGGAGCTCTCTGATGAAAATATTCTGGGCCAACTAGTGAAACTATAAAAAATGCTCACGGTAGCACACAGGTAATCACAGCAACAACAAAACCACCAAATTAAAAATCCAGAGTTCTGAGGCTTTTTGTCAAAGAGGAAAACTACCTTGTAACAGAATGCATTCTGCACGGCTAAACGCAAGGTGCCTTGTCTTTACAGCACGTGACTTGTGACTTGTGACATCAGCCATCCCCCATCCCAGTGGCTTATGACATCAGCCATCACTCTGTCCAGTGGCTATGACGCCAGCCATCACCCTGTCACAGCAGTTATGACATCAGCTATCACCCGTCACAGTGGCTATGCCTCGGCTAGTCCCTCATGTCATACGTTGCATTACTTTCTCACACAAGCAATTGCCGTAATTTGTTTATTTGCAAATCCACTTTAAAAGTACAAACCCACAGCAAAGGATCAGCGCCCCAGCAAGGGCGACGCGGCTCTTCCGGCAGGCACCGCCACAGGGTCGGCCCGCACACAGCCGCTGTCGGCAACACGTGTGCACGCGAGAGCCGGAGCACGCTCTCCGGTCTCTGTGGAACTTCCACGCTGGTAAATGTCCAATAGCAAGTGCTGCAAACCGAACGTTACGAGAGGAAACACGTTTCTGTACAGCCTGGGCTTTGACTCTTGCTGCAGGCCCCAGGTCCGGGCCAGGTGAGGGGCGCTTGCAGGGTGACCGCCAGCGTCCTCAGAGCCGAGAGAACACCCTGCTGGGAAACGCCTCCGTCGCCTCAGCACAGTTAGCGGTCATTTTGACCACATCAGTGTCTAGAATTTCAACACTGTTTTACATGAGATTCTGTTTCGCTGGAGTGACTTCTCATTTGCTTAGTTTTCTGTGATTTCTTCACGTTTTAGGCTTCAACGGGGACTTTTCACTCTGAGCGCTGTGGGCTGCTTCCTCGCTTCTGACAACCCCTCAAGTTGGGATGAAGTTCAGAGACTAAGGTTGCTGGTGCGGTCAGGAACATCACTTCTCTAGCTACTTGTTCTGACCGTCTGTTTCCAAGTGTTAGGCTCTTTGCCCCGATCCACGGAAAGGAAGGACGCGTGGAGTGTATCCTGTACGTTAGACTGGAACTCAGGGCCAGGGACCCTTCGTGGATCTGGAGCAGGAGTTTCTGTCTTCCAAGGGCTTAGTTCCTATGGAAACTGAGCTCAAGGAGTGAATCCCAATCCTTCTGTACTGGCAGAACCTAGTCTCCTTCCGGCTGCTTCCTCCTCAGAAGCACTTCAACCCTCACTTAGCTAATTTGTGAGCATTTGTATCCGCATCTCCAAATAACAGCTTTAATTTTAGGCATTTTTTATTGACTTTCAACCATGGAAGATGAGGCATCAGCTTTCTTTCCTCCCTGCCTTCCCTTCCCTTCCATTCCCTCAAAGGAAAGAATTCTGGTTCTCTCTGTAATGCTTCAATAACAGTTTCATTTCCCGTGAATTACATGTGTCCCCGGAATAAGTCCATTGCCCCAGCGTGGTTGGCACGTACTGATCACTAACCTGACCCCGAGCTCGCCATCACGTCGTCGCGTCTTCTCTCAACAAGGCCCTTCACTGCCACCTGCAGTCTGACGCCCACGGACGTCCGGCGTCCGGCGTCCGGCGGCGTCCAGCGGCGTCCGGTTCGGCCCCGTCCGGGAAAGCTGCTCTTTACGAAAGAAGCTGCAGGGGCGTGGCTGTCGCCAGACCAGCAATTCCTAGTCAGGCTGGCCGTGGACGCCTGTCCTCTTCCTCTTGCAGGAGAACCTTTGCTCCAGCTTCAGGGCCTCGAGCGCGGGGCGCACAGGCATCCACTTCCCGGGACAGTCGCATGTGGGGTGTCTCCAGCGTCATCTCGCGCGTGGTACTTGGACAGGAACACGATTCTAGAATGAAAATTCGTTTCCCTAAAATTTCCAAGATGATTCCTCATTTTCCTGAGGCTTCTGGTGCTGCTCAGAGGCCTCCGGCTCCCGCTGGGTCACTGACAATCTCTGCGCGTGACCGTCCGTCCCTGGACACCTGCAGGACCTGCATTTGTTGTTCCGGAACGTCACACCCCGAGCCGGGCCCGGGCTGCTCTTGGCCAGGACGTTCGTCTTCCAAGCAATAGCTTTTCACCTAGAAAATTCGCTCCGGCCGCCCCAAGGTTCCTGATTCAGGTGGCGAGCTCCTCTAAAACTCTTGGTCTGGCCCTGTGGATTGTTTCCCATCTCCTCAGCTCTGCACACACTCCTCCAGACATTGTGCTGTCTTCTGCTTCAGCTGCTTTAATTTCACCTTCATTTCCTGTAGGTTTTTCCGATGGCGTGGCTCGTTTTAAGCTCAGCTTTCTAAAACGGACCTGCGGTTCTGCTCGTGCCGCGGTGTTGTCTGTGCAGTGTTTCCTTCAAGTCGTGTTTCCCGCTGACTCTCGGCCAGGTTTGAGGGCGTCCTCGTCCACCGAGCCGTCTGCCACTAGGAGATGACCTAGCCACGCCATTATGAATCGGGGTTTACACGCTCAATGGAACCGGCAAGATCCCCTACGGCGTGGCCAGAAGGCCGACACGGGCCACAGAAACACCAGCACGGGTCCCTTCGCACGTATACGCTGGGGAAGAAGCGGGTCGTCAGCGTTGGGGCTCCCAGCCTGGACGGGGCTCTAGTCCCTAACGGCAAGTCTGTCTAACGTCTCCAGTCTACAAACCCTCCATTTCTGGCGTCTTCGGAGAAACACAGAAGGGACTGCGTGGGCAAGTGCTGGTGGCCGCAGAGCGAGGAGGAGACAGGGCCTCAGAGTCTGTCACTGCCCGTCCCCACGCGTCCGAAGAGCTGACCATTTGGCACGCGGCTTCCAGCCCAACAGCCCCGCAGAGGGCTTGCGAATGCAGTGTCACCCGCCCTTCTCCCCAAGCCCGCGTGTTCTTGGCCACGCCCCCCCCTCATCGCTCCCCCTTCTTTTTGTTCTAAGGCTTGAGGGAAGAACACCTTTGCCGCAGTTCTGCTGGTTTCCAGGGGAGTAAAATCAAAACACCTTTTCACTCTAGCATCACTACTTCCCCAAACTACTCTTCTCCAAGCAGAGACTGTTGAAGCTGTCCAGGTGGCAAGAGCCCACTCTGCCTAGCCCAGTGTTCAGCGGCATGTCCTGCCGCTGGGAGCACAGAATTGTGCGTGCACGTGAACTGGGACTCAGAGGGAATAATACGAATCCAGCCGTTATGCTAAGGCACCGAGACTGAAGGGAATTTACTAGGTGCACATTTCCTCCATTGCTTTGGAGAGAACGGGACGTTTCACTCCTATGTACTCCAGGCTTGACAAGGTGGTAGTTTTCTTTCCTGCCTCCAGAGGTTACACTTGTCAGACGACCTTGTTTGGCCTTCAAGCTAATGGATTCTCTAGAATGAGCAAAACCAACGTTCTAGCTAATATTTTTACTGGATTTCTTCCACAGCAAGCGAGGCCGGCTCTCAGCGATGCCCCACACCCGGAGGTGTGCGAGGCAAACCTGAACGGCTTGATAACCGCCCTGCGCAGAACGGGACCACACTCTCGGCGCCGGACGGCAAGACCCGGGCTGGAAGGAGACAGACTCGGGCACATGCGTCTGTGCTTCGGGGCCGACGTGTGATCTGGCGGGGACGTGGGCATCACGGACGTGCTGCAAACTGCAAGCACTAGTGGATGAAGGGACTGTTCCCTTTGGACTCATTCGAAACAGAGCCAGGGCGTCCGTGGCTGGGACGGCAGAACGAAGACGGCGAGTTAAACTGAGCGCAGGTCCATCTTCTACTACGGATCGGGGGACGTGGCTGGATGGAGGCAAGCTCTGCCATCCCACCAGAGCTCGCCGATGGCCGGATGTAGGTTCTAGGCGCATGGGTGGTCTCGCCAAGTCAGCAGGGAACAGTGTCTGGGGGCCCTGCTGCGTCCCGGGGCCAGAGGGAAACAGGTAAAAGGAACAGACTTTCGACTTTAACTTCAACATCTACCTCTGCAGAGGCCTGCTTCTCTTTGCTTAGCAGGCCGCAAGCCATTCCTCAGCAATTGCCTTTACTTTAACCGGACACACCTATGCCTGCTTCTCTCTACAAAGCAGGCTCAACACAGCTCACATTAGCATTTTCACTGTTCACCTTGACCACGGATTTGCAAAAGCCAGCCAGCTTCTCTCAGCTTTCTTTCCCTCTTTCAGACCTAAAAAGAAAAACTTAGAAACACAGTTTAAACTTTACACTGGTTTGCCTCAGTTTACCCTTTTAAACTCTCGTGGGTTCTTTCCACCATCCCAGCCTTCTCAACCAAAATACCACGTCAATGCAAGACTATCAGTGCAGATTCATTTATTTCTAACAAAGTGGTTTCCTAATTACTACAAAAGAAACGTGTAAGTAAAACTCGGATGACTTTAACATTGTCCAAAACCTTTCTCAGCATTGTCCAAAGTCCTTTCCCAGATTGCCCCAAAATCCTCAGTCTCTCGGTCCTGATCATCTCACCAATGTCCAGTCAGAGTCCACCTCCAGATGCTGGAAGACATCGTCCTCCTTTGGCTGCTCCAGCTCCTCCGTGCCGTCTTCTCCTTGTCCTCCAGGTAGTAGAATCTTCATGGTACCGGACCCAGCAAAGTCCACTTTCTTCTCAGGCCTGACTCTCGCACGGCCTCTTCCAGACACAAGTCAAACTCAGCAAAACAAACTCCAACACGGAGTTCAAATCTGTAAACTCCTTAACCGCCTTTAGCGCACATGCGGCCAGCCCAGGCCAGCCAGAGGCTGCAGGCCCCAGGCCTTGGCCACACATGGGCCAGCTCACATGGCTCACATCTCCATCTTACAAAATGGACAAAACCAAACCTGAATCGCCATCTCCATTCCCATCTCCCTTTTTTTCTCCTCTCCTTCTCCCTTTGTTTCAAACCTCTTTATATATTCTGTTTTCCCACCTTCTAGGAACAGTTCCTGAATCATTAAATCACAAAGAAAAAGAAACTTTCACTTCTTCCTCCCCCCTGCATCTCCCTGAAGGGAAATTCCAACTAAGGTCATTCTCACATTTCAGCACACCTTCCTTGAAATCTGCAATCTTAAACAGGAGAGAACCACACCCCGGGGGGTTGGGGGGGTGCCCCCTATCAAGAGGATGCTCCCCAAAGCACCATGCTGGTTCTTGTCCCAAACTATTTTCCCTTAAGCGCTTGTCCAACCCTGTGCTCACTCCCCAGTCTCGTTTTGGTCATTCCCATGATCACGCAGCTAGTGACTGCGTGCTTGGGCGTGGGCAGCCAGGAGGGGAGTGATCGGTAAGAGGGGACTAAACACTGGGGTCCCAAAGACCTTCGTTAAGAGAGGAAACTCTGACCATAATTTAAGTCTAACTATCTCTGGGTATGCAGCTTTTAGGAACATTTAGTTTCAAAAGAGTGAAATGACTGAGTCTCAGCACCACCTTTGCGGACATCTCCCAATTCCACAGGGCAGTGGGAACACCGCAGTGAGAAATCACGTTCTGTGACGAGGACGTTATGGAGACTTTAAAACATCACTGCAACGCGCATTCGTAGTATCTTCTGAGCAAAGTTTTATAAATACTCAGCAAAACAAGTACAGTCATTACTAATATTTGCTGAATGTGGTAAAGATTTAAATGTCTGATTTAGTCTGAAAAACCAAATGTTTTAGTAAAATTCATAACCAGCTAAATATTACACAGAGTGAGAATATCCACACATATTAAAATAAGTTATAGCTTCTAAGCAATTAAAGATGCTGTGTATGAGAACTGAACTCTTTTGAAAAGATCATAAAGAATTTTCTGTAACTTCTCAACACACAAAAAAAGCTTTTTAAGTGATTTAATAAAAGGGACAGTATAAGGCTACATTTTTCAAATATCAGTTGTCTACTAATAAGTTAGATTATTAATTTTGAGCTGTAATATTCACTGAAAGTAGAATATAAACTTTCATAGAGGTGGGAATATGTACTATTTATCGTTTCCAGCTTGTGCCTGTAATGAGTGGTGATATGCCATACGCTGCTTACATCAGCTATAGTCTAAAACTTAAAATTGCACAAAGTGAGCAATTTACAACAGGGGTTTATGTATGGCATTACTGGAGACGTGTTAATGCTTCATATTTGCGTTATACTGTATAAAAAGCAGCAGGCCCTGTGTTGATATTTGCATATCAAATGATTTGCAGTTACCTAGAGTCAAATACCAAGTTGTCTGTATAATTTAGATAACAAATCAATACACTCATGATGATTCCCCTTCCAGAAAGCAGCTCTCCTGCTCTATAAACGTGGCCCTGCATACACATCAGGAACTGCAAAGTAGACTATGAAGATTTAGGACCTGTTGGCTTCACATATGGGTGAGGTTGAAAACAGGATGAGACCCGACATATTATCGCTGCAAGACTCCTATCTCCACTTCCCACCAAGCCAGCCTTTCAACTGATAGGGGGCAACACCCCCCCTGGGTGTCACTGTCTCCTGTTTAAGATTGCAGATTTCAAGGAAGACAGGCTAAAATGGGAGAATGGCCTTGATTAGAATTTCCTTTCAGAGAGATATAAGGAGGAGGAAGAAATGAAACAGGTTTCTTTCTTTGTATGTAATAACTCAGGAGCTGTTCCTGGAAGGTGGGAAAACAGAAAGAATACATAAAGAGGTTTGAAACAAAGAGAAGGAGGAAAAAATGGGAATTCAGATTCAGGTTTGGTTTCTGCCATTTTGTGGAGTGAAAATGTGAACCAGGTGAGCTTGGCCGTGTGGCCAAGGCCTGAGACCTGCAGCCTTTGGCTGGCCCAGGCTAGCAGCATGTGTGTTAAAGGCAGCTAAGGAGGTTGGAGGTTTGAACTCTGTGTTGGAGTTTGTTTTGCTGAGTTTAACTTGTGTCTGGGAGAGGCCGTGTGAAAGTCAGGCCTGAAAAGAAAGCGGACTTTGCTGGGTCCAGTGGAAGTTTCTTCTACTACCTGGAGGACAAGGAGAAGACGGCACGGAGGAGCTGGAGCAGCCAAAGGAGCGCGCCAGAGGAAGATGTCTTCGAGCATGTGGAGATGAACTCTGACTGATCGGCTGACAATGGTGAGATGATCAGGACTGAGAGACTGAGGATTTTTAGACAGTCTGGGAAAGGACTTCGGTCAATGTTGAGAAAGGTTTGGACAGTGTTAAAGTCATTGGAGTTTGACTTACATGTTTCTTTTGCTGTAATTAGGAAATCACTTTGTTAGAAATTAGTCTGCATTGACAGTCTTGCTTTGACTTGGTATTTTGGTTAAGAAGGCTGGGGATGGTGGAAAGAACCCACGAGAGTTTAAAAGGGTAAACTGAGGCAAATCAGTGTAAAGTTTAAACTGTGCTTGCAAGTTTTTCTTGTTTAGGTCTGAGAGAGGGAGAGAGCGAGCTGAGAGAAGCTGGTAGCTGATGTCTGCATACCAATGATGGAGGTGAACAGTGAAAATGCTAATGAACAGTGTGTGGAGCCTGCTTCCTTGGGAGAAGCAGGCATACGCATGTTCAAGTTCAAGTCAAAAAGTCTTTCTCTTTTTACCGTTTCACCATGACTACGTTTCTTAGGACATTCACCTCATCACAGGGTAATGACCAGTTGGCCTCTCTCTACCTGGGAACTGGATGACTAGTTTAATGGGGGAAGTGCGCCAACCCCTCCCCCCACCCCTACGTGGTTGAGCATGAGATCCTCGCCATTCCTGAAGTGAGGGCTAAAATTTTTAAGACCCGGGCAGTGGGCAGCCAACCAGAGAGTGGGCCGGCTCTCGGCAAGCTCGGAGGGACAGGGCTGCCTAGGTCCGAGGACGGCCACCGCGCCGACAGTGCCCAGGCCTCTGGACAGCAACCTGCTCACGCTTGGCTTCTCTTCCACAGGCTCCTCAGACCCCGAGGGGCCGTCACGCAGGAAGGACACTTCTGGAGGACGGATTTTCGGGCCACTGTTCAACAGAAGGACAGCCGGAACGAGACCACGACGCAATTCCGGGTTTCTAGGAGGCACAGCGCACGGAAACGAGAGAAACCAGTTCATCTGACGCGGCGCATTGACGCCACCTGCTCGCACGTGGAGCAGCCACCAACCACAAGGACAGGACGTCCCCTGGCCCCGGCCCCGGCCAGGCTCTGGCGAGCCCGCGCAGGTGTCCACCCGGACGGCCTCGCTCAGTGGCCCGGCTGGCGACTCGCCCCACAGTTGTGGAAGCGGCGGCACTGGAGGGTGATCCCACGGCGGCGGCGGCTCCCTGGCTCCGTGAAGGCCCACGCTGACAAGGAGCTCTGGGCCGGCGGTTCTGCGTCCTCAACAAAGGCTGCGGCGCCACAGGGGTCAGTGCGGCGTCCGGCTCGTCCCTGCGACACATCCCGCCGACGCCCCATCGGGGTGACAGGGAAGCAGCGGGCAGAGCCGGGCGGCCGTTCTTCCGCTGCTGGTCCTAACTCGAGCCACGTGAACGGAGCGAGGGGTTCCGGCTGCTGTCGTCCACGGGGGAGAGAAGCAGACGGGACTGAGGAAAGGCCGCGAGGCCAGAGGATGGCCGCCGGGTAAGGAGACCCTTCCTGCTGTGAGCTGCGGGAGTGACCCCCCCCCCCCAGCCTGGAATCCAGCGAAAGCAAAGGCCTGAACTGTCCCGGAGCTGCTCCAGCGCCGGCCAGCACCACAGCCAGTCAGAAACTGGGGAGGCGTCCAGGGCTTCCGTCTCCGCACCCACAAAGTGGCGCACAGCTGGAACTGACCCGTCGGCGCAGCTTCAGAAGAAAACGTCACCAGTGTCACTGTCTCCATAATGAAGCTATGACGACGCCCCGGGTCAGCTCCAGGCAGGGTGGCAGCGCTTCCCCAGGCAGCGCGGGGATGCGAGGGAGAGGGGCAGGAGGAGGGGAGAGGGGGCAGGCGGAGGGCAGCGGGATGGGGGGGGGAGGGAGAGCGGTGACCGTGCCTGGAGCAGCGCAGACACCAGCCGGCACCCTGGGCCCAGCTCCCGGCTCGGTGACGCTGAGCCGGGGCCCACAGCCGGCGTGGAGTCTCAAGACTTTCTCAGAATTCTTCTAAAATGGGGGAACAGAGCGGGTGGGGGAGAGTCCTCGCGGCCGGGGTCGCACCTGCCAGGGTCCCCGGATAAACGAATACTCTACACAGCATGTTCTCTGGTCCTGCTCTAGAAGTGCAACGCCTGACCGACTTCAAGGCCGCCCCTCACGTAAGGCCAGGAAAGTCCAGGGGAGATCACTCAGCAGGTCAGCTCTGTCAGTAACCCACAGCGCAGCGAGGGAGACAGCTCCAGTTACGAACAGGCTAGGGCTCGGCTTCTCTCTCAAACACGAAGCCAAAATCCCAGCCCGAGGCGGAGTGAGGTCCAGACAGTCACGCTGCCAGGGGCAACACCAGACGCACCGATGAATGAGCGCAACCTGAGGCCCGGGAGGAGGACTTACCGAGTTCCGCCAGATTGCCGAATGCAACGAGACACATCTCCGTGAGAGCTGCATTTTGGCAGTGGACCGCCAGCAATTTCACTAAGGTAGGAATAACACCCATATTGATAAGCTGAGCTTGAAGGGAATCTGCAAGAGAAAAAATCAAATGTGTATGTCCAACGGACATTACTGTGAAAAAAATACCTGTATCTCTGCCTACTCATCAGTGTTACCTCGGTGACAGCAGCGGCAGATGAGGTTCACGTATTTGTCTTAAAAATACGAATATATTCGCTTAGAAGCACCTGAGTATTAACGTTTCTAGTGATCAAAAGAAATTCATCAATAAAAATAATTCAGAAAATGTTACTTCTTTTTAAAGAGGGTCTTAAAGCCTTACCGAGCAGACTTTCAAGAAATACTTGTCATGAAACATTGCCACTGCTTTCTAAGTGAAAAGGTTGCATAAAGCAACATTCACATTATAGAAAAGCAAAGTACTTCGGAAGCATAAGCAATTTTTGTAAAGACAAAGAGAGAAGACAAAACTCTAAGGCCTCCTTTAAAGGTCTCTTCAAAATAAAATTACATAATACACAAGAATCGTTTTTTTATTTGCAGAACATTCTTTAATGATCTCAGAGGAATGCGATTTTAACAAGGAAAACACAAGTGACTTAAAATACATCTCTTTCAGAGTTTTACTTGGTAATAATATGACAGCTCATTTTGGTAAAAAAAAAAAAAAAAAAGGACAATTTAACCTGAGAGGAAATGAACATGGCTTTGTCACTACTCCTTGCCTTCACTCACTAAGAAAATAATCAGCTTCAACCTACTTAACATGCCTTAGATTTGCACACTGGCTCTTCATGAGTAATGACAGGAATGACAGCTCTTCAGAGTAATGACAAGGTAAACGCACCAAAATAAAACCAAACATGCTGCCTCTTGCTGGTAACAAGGACACAGTCACAGCCTATGCAAAGCAGGATTACGGTCAAGGACGGGTTCATCCGCAGATACAGCGATGCTCTTTCCATTTTCCTTTTTCATTTTAAAATTCCATGCCATTGCAAGGTAGTAATTTTCTCCAACTGTTGTAATTCAGCTATTGTGAACCTATAGGCAAAAATCTGTTTCTTGCAAAATACATTTTCTTCGTAGCTTGCATTCCCTGTGGTGTTTGCCTATTCATCACGTTATGGCTCTTCACAATGACTGACAGGTTTACAGAGGTTGGGGGAAGCTGATCAGACAAGAACACAAATGTGTTTGAGAACTGTCCAGAAGCCGAGGTAGTCTGTATTCATGAGCAACACAGATACCACACAGAGTAAAGCTCTACTACACCGTGGAGAGTGACTTTAAATATACAAAGAGCATAATTAGTGGCTAAAAAATGTATAGACATCAGGATACACATCTGAAGACTAACTTTTCAGCAATGTGCTTCTTAGTGTCTTGCTCACTGATCAGGAAATTAAGAGAATTTAGAGAATTGAGGTATATAAAACTAAAAATATTTATATGTGCTTAAGACTAACTTCAAAATATTTTCAACAAAAACATGTATTATGTACAAATGCACATGTTTTGCACCTAGATAACCCATTTAAGGCCAGGTTATTAATTTCAACAATAAATGGAAATTTCAAAGAAATAACAGTATCCTAACTACTTAGTACTAAGAATACTGGAGATTTAAAATCATATAGCTACATACTTCTTACTTTTAAGTTAAAGCATGATAATAAATCATGTAAAAAATGAAAAGTAATTCAGGAATTTTTCTGTATTAACAGGAATCTCAATATAGCAAAATTTTGTTAAAATTCAGAGAAAAGTGACATTCTGGGTGTAATATGACAAAAACAGCAACTATAATATCCCAAAGCAAAAAAATAAGGATAAAAGAAAATTATTCTCAATAGTTGGGTTCCCAATGCCAGATGTCGGGACTGTAAGACTCAGAGCATCATGTGGCAGTCATCAGAATGGATGAGAACAGCCAGTACGAATGAGGAGGCAGTGATGACAATTGTCTGGAGAAAAGAGGACCGTCTCCGACACCACAGGAAACCTCAAAATCAACACAATTTATAGATTCGATGCAGCCCCAACAACATTTCAATGGCATTCTTCAAAGATATGGAACAAATATTAATGGGATTGATATGGAACCACAAAAGCCAAACCTCAAATAGTCAAAGCTCTCCTGGGGGAAAAAAAAAAGGTGGGGGAGGGGATGGTGGTATTACTCACCCTGACTTCAAGCTACACTACAAAACTGTAGTAACTGAAACAACATGGTACTAGAACCAAAAAAGGACACGTAACCATGGACTAGTTTGAGAATCCAGGAACGAAACACCACACATATGAACAGCTAGTCCATGACAAGAATGGAGACTACACCAGAACAAGGAGAGCCTTTTCAATAAACGTTTGGAAAACTGGATTGCCAAGTGCGCAAGGATGAAATGGCTGCTTCACAGCATACATGAAAATCAAGTCCTCGTTAATAGAAGACTCGGAAGCAGGAGCAAAACCGTAGAGCATATACGCTTCAACGATGTCTTGTGAGGTCAGCCCAGGCAGCAAGAAGAACAAAAGACAAAACGAACAGTTGGGACTGTATTAACGAAAACTCTCCTGTAATGGGACAGACACTGTAGCCAAAGCGAAGACACACCCGCAGAATGGGAGGAAATACCTGCGCACCTCACTCGTGGCAACGATCTACAAGCAACACTCACGAGTCCACAGAAAGAAAGCAACCCAAAGGGAAAGAGGGCAGAAGAGTAAACGGGCACTTCTCCAATGAGCGGTGCCAGCAGGCACGTGGGCAAGGGTCCATTCTCTCTCATCACCGGAAATGCACACCAGGGCAACAGGAGCTGCGTCCTGCAGGGAGGGTGGTCCAGAGCGAAGGGAGCAGGGACAAGGGGTGCTGGCCAGGGCGTAAGGAAGAAGGAGCCTTTTACTGTGACGCTGGGGACCAGAAGGGCCCAGCCTCTAGGGGACGTGGGGAGATGCCCCAAAGGACCAGAAATGGATCGACCTTGTCACCCAGCGGTCCTGCTCCTCGGCACCCTGCTCGGGGAGGAAGCCTGGCCGCCACGCTGACCACACCCCGGTCAGCAGCGACACCACCTCCGTCCAGAGACGGGTGAGTGGGTCAGGAGACCTGGG
>PVHY01016327.1:0-33954 GCA_004024945.1 Uropsilus gracilis | reverse complement strand
GTAGATCTTAAGTTCAGGAACACCTACCCTGCTATTCCCTTACCAATGGGTGAAAGTGTCTCTTGAGTAACACACAACGTAGATCTTAAGTTCAGGAACACCTACCCTGCTATTCCCTTACCAATGGGTGGAAGTGTCATAGATCTTAAGCTCAGGAACAATCAACACTGCCCATGATCCGCAGGGAGTGGTGCATGATGACTACTGAATTTAGTGGCATGAGTGTTCACCCAGAGCGTGCCCATGTGCGCTGTGGTGATGGATGACACTTTATGCCGCTCACTGGTCAGACTTAAATTAGCTTAAATATTCATCTGTTGTTGTGTTATGATGAATCTTTGGGTTTCACATTTAGTTCTGTTCTCCTTTGAAAGCTTCTTTCTGTCTGCCTGGAGGGGTTTGCCTGAAGTGGGGATGAAGTGCCAGAGACCTTCCCCGGCCCGGGGAAGCAGACAAGCAGGCATAGCAGGCATATGCGACTCCTCACTTCATGCTGTGGAATAAACACACACACACAAGTCCTGCTGGACTCCCATAGCTGCCACTGCAGACATCAGTCTTGTCTTTTATAAGAAGTGAAGGCCCCTCAGGAGGTAGATGGGGTTCGGCAGCCTAGGGGCGTCCTTTCAAATGCATGTCTCACGTTTCATACCAGCCCCCTGGACATCCCCCCTCTTTTATGTGCTCTCTTGATTAAATGTTGGTGTGGAGATGGCAGAAGCTCTGCCTTCTGGAGTTTTGTGACTAGTCCTCCCACAGCAGAAATGCACCAGACTTTGAAATTGCATTTGTGGCCATGAAAGAAAGGGAGACACTTTGATGAGAGCCCTTTAAAACAGAACTCTGTTGGGCATGGTGGCACGCACCTATAGTCCAAGCACTGGGAGGCTGAGGCCTGGGATCACTTGAGTTCGTGGGTTCGGGACTACCCCGGACAACATAGCGAGACCTGGTCTCGAAAAAGCAGCTGGGCATGGTGGTGGGTGCCTGTAATCCCAGCTACCTGGGAGGCTGAGGCTAGGGATCGCTTGAGTTCGTGGAATCAGGACTACCCCGGACAATATAGCAAAACCCAGTCTCAAAATAAGTAAACAAACAAAAAAATAAGTAAACAAAATAAAATAAAACAGAACACTACGATTTTACTGAAGCAAAGCATGCCAGCCTAGATACTGTCCTGGACTCAGATGGAGAACGTGTGACCGTAAGAAAGCAATTCGCCCATGGTTGACTCCATAGACTCCACTTGTGATCCCCAAGCTTTGAGAAGGCAGATAAGCCTTTCAAACGTAGGAAATTACTTTATGACAGTCTGAAAATAGGTCCTTGGAGAACTCGCTGGATATAGGGTGGAAAATTCCAGAGCTCAAGGATATTCAGAGCTCAGTTTCACAGATATGAATCCATTGGTTTGGAAGTTGTGGACTCCAGATCAGGTAAGTGCATTTCTCCATCTGAGCCTCCTCCCTCACCTCCAGCCCCAACCAGAGAGAATAACATGTGGTCTGTTCTCTCTAGTTATTAAAGAACCTGTGCTCAACACTGGACCCATGTTGGCTACAAGTCTTCCAGACATGGGCACAGCTCTTCCTGGTAGTATCTGAGTGACATAGGGTAGTCCACTATCATACATCACTATAGGAAACCAAACAGGGTCCCCAATATTATTATCCCTGGAAATATGCAGGGAAGACATATTCTCCTGAAGATGAGCAAACTCTCCCTTGCATTCCCAACATGTCAATCCTCACCACAGGATATGTTATTTCTTGATAAACTAAATTTTTAACCATTATAGCACTCCCCACCTCCTCTGGGTTCTTCTCACACTGCATGTAATCCAAACAGCCCCAGGTTAGCAAAGGAAAAGCCCATTTGATAACTCCTGCATGGAGAAGTTGCATGGTTGTAAATTCGAAAGAATAATGGGACAGGTGGGAACTGTTTAACCTGTGTTTCAGGACTTGGGGCATCAAGGTGGGGGGGGGGGAGGAGAGAGACACAGAGAGAGAGACCTAGCATGACAAGGAGAAAATTATCTCATCTTCACTCCCATTGAGTCTACTCTTTAAGAGTAAAGATGAGGTTTTCAGTCAAGAGAAGAGGTTTATTGATAAATCTGTAATGAGATTTTATCCTCCAAACTATATTCTTCAAGGTCACGGGAAGAGTGAGCAGCAAATGCTTCTTCAAGTGGGAAAGGGGCAAATAAGGACAGAGTTCTCAGCCTAAAGGGCCTTCACTCCTCTTACTTTAGAATAATATGAGCGGACTCCGTGAGACTCACAGTGCTTTGATTAACCTTAGTTCTTACCTAAATGTGCTACTCACCTGCTCTGAGCATATGGAGAAAAGCTATCTGGTCCTTTCGGGAAACCAACCTCAGAGTCTCTTTCTTTTGGGAAAGTACTTACCTGACACTAAAAAGAACAAATTAAAAATGAAGTCACCTGCATTAAACCTTCACCAAGATTTAATACCCAAGAAATTGAAGTTTTGATTTTTCCTATTAAAGATGGGCTAGCATTCCTCTCCAATTACTCGTAAGATTATCTTGCCTGAATTCTTTTTCTTTATTCCATGATTAAATATAACTTAGCTCTAAAGTTTTATGTTACCAAAAATATCAGAGAAATCAATAAAACTGCTTTTTGAGAGTCTTCTCTCATTTGATTAAAGCTCTTCCCTGTCAAGCAGGTTTGTCTGACTAGGACACTTTAGTCTGACATCCCAGGGTGACATAGACGGAGGGAAAATGAGTCCGTCTTGGACCTATTAAACTAATATTAGATGATGTGGCCTAATTCTTTGTTAAAATACTGATAGAATAACATATGATTACATATGCCCTGTGCTATGATTTTAAATATATGCATATTTCAAATTAAACCAATACAGTTTAAGGTTAGTTTTCATTAGCCAGAAATTATCCCAGGTCACAGCATCTTGAAAGACATTTTGAGTTAGTTTCTATTATATCTATAAGTTTAGAGATATTTCCTATAGGTACATTTTACTAGCCAAAGATGTTTGAATTCATTTTAGTAATATCACCAGAGGTAAAGCAAAACAACATAGGTAGGCATAAAACATAGGCACAGAGAACTCTTAGTTTTCAAGACAGTTGGTAAATGCTAAATGTTAAATGTGTCAAATACAGAACTCACTAGTTTATAATGTGTTTTTCTCCTCACAAGACAAAGTTTAATATCTGAAGAAAGGTATCCCATTCGTGTAATGAATTATGGCAAAGAAACTCACTTAGATTTAAACAGGCTCTTTCACTCTTTTTTGTTCTTTCTTATACAATTAAAGTAGACTCTGGGGAAATTGCTGCCTTCTCCATTTGCCTTTTAAATACTGATTTCACTAAGGAAAACCCTTGTTTTAAAAAATATTCAATCTCTGCTTGTCTTTTTTCTAATTTGACCAGAAAGTTTAATCACAGATTATTCTATTTTTTAAAAGGGTGCTTTCCAGTATCTTGTCAGGTTTTAGTCCAAATGAACAGAAAAAGTTAGAAAACATCAGAATCATCTCACAAATAACCTAAGAAAAGGTTTGGGTTACTCTGACAGGGGGTTATAAAATCCTTTCCTATTCATAATTTGGTGAATTTTGCTACAGTTTTCTGGAGCAGAAGTTGATGATGAGACATGGATAAGGAGAAAGAGAACAAGAAAACGGATAGACTGAGACCTCTTATCTTCTTCTTAGCTGTTTATTTGCTTTAAACAGCCCTTTCAAAGTTTTTTCCTTTTTCTTCATACACCTAGTTTTGAATGTAGTATGTTTTGAAAGCTCAAAAGAGCCCCCTAGTGGTCAGTGAGACGTTAGCATAATCTTTGATAAGGCACCCCCGAGACTAGAATTTTGAAACTCAAGATCATAATGTAACATATGGTTTTGAGATATTCCAGGCCAGACAAGATACTTCTTTACATTACTTCTTTTTTTTTACTCTATCAATTTAATCTTTTCTACTGTGAAATTTGCATTAAGAGTTGTCTAAGTTTTCATAGGTCCAATAAACTTGCCTGATACAGAGCTTTTCCAATTCCCAACCAACAAGTACTCTCCATAGCTTACTGGAAAATACAAAGCCATGCACATAAGATGTGTGGAAAGGCTCAATACATATTCATAAGCTTCAACTAGGTCTTGGATCTTTGGAGTCAGAGCTATGACCGATTCATTCTTTCATGGGAGATTTCTTCTTGAGGTGGCGAGCACTCTAACAGCTTTTAAATACTTGATCCATGCCCCTCAAAATCTGCAGCTAAATTTGGCTTCCAAGATTTCCTTAGTGACAGCTTTTACCTCAGTGCACATTGAGATTCCCTCCTCTTGCAACAATAGTACAGAAGACAGACTCCTGAGAGGGAGATACCTTTTCCCAAAGCTTAAGACTATAAAAACATGGGAGGTGGTAGGGAATGGCAGAAAATCATATAATAAAACAGTAAAAAAGAACCAGTTACCCAAACCTCAAGTTGGAAATCTTTAACAATACTCCATAAAACAGCATGTAACACATAACACAGATGAAACACAGCAAGACCTCACTTCTCAAAGAGATTCAAGAAAGAAACATTCTAAATATAAAATTTCAGACTGAAAGAAAATACTGGAAATACAGCACCTTCATTGGGAGCAAGAATCCAGGCTCTCAAAAAAAAAAAAAAAAAAACCAATGGGTTAATCAATAATTAAGGAAAAGATTCTTCAGGCAAAGCATTACACACTACCAGGGAAACCCAGGAAGCCCAGCTTTAAAAGTATGGTTTCCTGCCAGTTACATTTGGAGAAAGAAATAAAGTATCTCTTACCACATGATTTCCATTAGATTGCTGCAATAGGAGAGACTGATGTGATAAAAAGACTTTACCTCACTTGCTTACATGTTCAGAATTTCTACATCTCCTCCCTTGCAGTCATCCTGGAAAACAAGTAGCACGCAATATTTGGTGGTCTCCTGAGTTGCCAATTTGTTGGAGTACAGGGGAGAAACCCCCCCCACTTCATCTGAATTCTTTGGAGGTTGGATGAAGATTTATAACCATGTATATTCTCCATTCATATGTTATTATATTTTTCACTTTTCTCCTGCTAATCTGTGTGATGTTAATTTGATCTTACATCCAGCCTCAGAATAACTCATATGGGAAGGGGAATTTTCCTCTGTATACTGACACTATATTATTTGACCCTGAATACTCACCCTATCACCCAAATAATATAATTCATCAGTGTTACTGGTTATTATTGAAGTTGAGACTCACTAAATTGCACATGGAATATTTTTGTCAGTGAAGTTTAGCATCCTTCAAGTACAAAAATATGATTGGAGACCATCAGTGCTATACCAGAGACCCAGCCCACAGAGTGCAGAGTTGTACTCTGAGGCCCAGAATGAAGAGCTAGCAACACTGACACAAGCACAGGCAAGCCTGCACCCAGCAGTCTTGAGCAGTGACCAGCAGGGCCTACCTCTACTCATAGGAGAATCCACTATAGACTACTTCTTCCTTATATTCAGCATCATGCAGTGAAGAAATCCATGCCCTTAATATTCAGAAAGTAAATAATAGGAAGAAGAAAAATACAACAAATGACTGTCTGAATCCTCTAGTGAATACTACATAGCAGAGCAGAGAAAGCAAAATTCTCCAGAACCCAACCACAAATACATGAGAAACCTCTTCTTCCTATGAGATAGAGAATTCAAATCACTAAAATAAAGAAATGGAAGGGAAAAAAAGAAAAACTGATCAAAGATAATGAGAAAATGTGAAAAAACAAGTGAAATCTATGAACAGCAGATTGAAATTGAAACTTTAATAAGAAAATAATGAAGTTCAGCGGGTAAAAAGACAATAGACATGATTTTTTTTAATCTGTAGAAAGCTATGCAAGTAGAATAGCACAAATGGAAAATTGAATCAGTGACCTTAAATACAATTATGTACCAAAAATCTAGGTGGAAGAAGAAAGCAAGAAATGAAAGAGAAACAATGAAGAAATAGTTTGAGAACTATCTGACTCCATGAGGAAAAATTATGGGGGGAGGGGGTGCGGGGGGAACAGAGAGAAGCGGGAAGAAGAAAAAACTTACTTCAAGAAATAATAGTGGGAAATTTCCCAAACCTGGAAAAGAATTAAAAATACAAGCCCATAGAACTAAAAGAACACCAGGTTACATAAATATAATGAGGCCAAGACACATAGTAGTGAAACTGTCAAGAACTCAAGGCAAAGAAAGTCTATTGAAGCTGGCTAGAGAGAACCAAAAATCTTATAAAGGAAATCTAGTAAGGTTTATACTCTGACCTCACTGAAGAATACTATAAGCCAAGAGAATCAACCAATATGACCAAAATACGTAAAGATTAAAAACAGCCAGCCCAATTACTCTATCCCACAAGACTCTCCTTCAGATTTAAGAAAGAAATAAAGACCTTCTCAGACAAATGGAAGCTGAAGGAATTTGCAAACATTCAGACCCCCTCCAACCTACCAAAAATGTTGAAAGACACTCCCCTATCTAAATTGAAGAGGATATTCACAAAGAACTGAACAAGAAAATAGAATCACAAAGTTTGTTGTAGCATAGCAGACCTCCATATATCGATAATTACTGTAAATGTAAACAGACTAAACTCACCATAGTAAAAATATAGAATGTCTTCTTGGACTCAACAGCACAATTTAGCTTTCTACTGTCTCTATGAGGCATACCTGAGTTCCAAAAATTAATATAGGCTCATAGTAAAGGGTTGTAAAATAATCATATAAGCAAGTAGGACCCAAGAAAGACAAGGAGAGTCATACTTTTATCTGATAAAGTATATTTCCATCTAGAAGAGGAACAAGAGACAGTATAGAATGAGTATACAATGAGCAATGGAACACTATATCAGAAAGGCACAATGCTTATCAATATATACCCATCAAACAAAGGAGCACAAACATGTATAAGATAATTACTAGCAACTCTGAAAGTAGACATTGGGAACAACACATTTGTGACTGGGAACTTCAACACCCCACTTTCACCACTGAACAGATCAACTAAACAGAAATAAGTAAGAACACATACTCATTTTAGCACTATTAACATTAGCAGAGCTATACAAACAACCTAAGTGCCCAATATAGATGAGTGGATCAGAAAGATGTTGTACATATACACAATAGAATATTACCCAGCTATCAAGAAAGATAAACACTTGCCATTGATAAAAGCATGGATAGAACTAAAGGAGATGATGCTAAGCAAAATAAGTCAGAAGGAGGAAGACAAATACTAGATGGTGTCACTTATATATGAAATATAGAGAAATGAAAATAGAAATATAGAAATATAGAGAAATGAAACAAAGGGTCAGACAAAGCCAAACGACCAAGAACCCGAGCAACCTAACTGCAGAACTGAGGCTACCAGAGGAGGAAGGGTGAGAACAAAGTAGGGAGGGAAGAAGAACAATAGACTATGGCTACACTGGTAGTGTATGTGGTGGGGCAACAATGTCTGAAGGGGGTGGGGAGATCCTGTCCCTTAAAACACACACATTTCTGTAAGCTAATGTTAGAATAAAAAAAAATTAAAAGCATTCATGGAGGTCATATAGGCAACTTGAGTCATTCAGTAGGTACCGAGGTTGAATGCACACACTCATACTGACTCTGCCTTTGGGAAAGTCAGTTATATTCTCTAGGCTTTAGACTCCTCATTTTAAAATACAGAATGTGGTCCCACCCTCACACTACCCTAAAATTCTATAAGACTCCTGTGTAGACCATTATATTCCAATAATATTTAGAGCTCTTGTGAGCTTCCAACAGGCTAGCAGGATCTCACATGTGAAAACAAGGGTTCTACCAATCAGTACTTCAGGTTTACAGAAACTTAAAATACTATCAAAATCAAACAGTTTGGAACTACAACCCTCACACAATTCATATTTCATAGCAAGGTTTCTCACATATTGAAAAAGGCTTTGATGCAAAACACAGAGTGGCTCTTAATCCAAGAGGCTTTGGACTAACAAATCTCACTCTAGGCCTGATTTCTCCCCTGGTTGTTTTCATGACTGTGAGAAAAGTGAGGGAAATCAGATCTTAGCCAGACCCATGCTGGAAAAACTGATAAGAACATTTGGCTCTTGGGCCAGAGAACAGCCTAAATCAGCACTATCTCAAAGATCTCTCTCTTTCTCCAAAGGCCTATCCAGGTTAATATCTAATTTTCTGTACATTACAGCTTATATGGAGGTTGTCATGGTAACCGGGTGAAAAGCTGAGCCAATGGAATCTATGTAACACTTCTAGACTTCCCAGCTAACTGGATTTTTCCTTAATCCTTTTCCTCTCAAATCCAGTCTACCAAAAAAATTCTTCTTTTTGGCAATCATTTTACCGAACAAGAAAAGATTTTGTTCATTTTTTAAAGGGTTATGGTATGGACAATGATTACGGAATGTTCAACTGGAAGAAATATTGCAGTCACCTTGGTCCCTTATTTTTCTACTTGTCAATTAAAAACAAATTGCTAAGAACTTGGTAAAACATAGATTCTTAGTCTCTACTCCAAATATTGAGTCAGAATCTCATCAGACAAGAGAATCTGTGTTTTTAACAAACAACCCAAAGATTCCTATCTTCAAACAAGGCTTGGAAACACTGAGTTGACATCATGATTTCCTTGTGTAGGGGTAGGTGCTCTTTTTAGTTAGGCATGCACCAAGTGGGGATAAAGAAAAAAAGAAAGGATTCCATCTTTTCATGACAGGGGAGGAAAAAACACAGAATTTGCAAATAATTACTCATGAAACTGAAACAGTTGGTCAGTCAGCTTCAAGAGTTCTTGCCTTGGCAGAGTTTAAAGTCCAAAATTCCAAAATGCCCACAAAACCCAAAGTCCAAAATGGCAGGGATCCTTGGAATCAATCATTTTCCATACCTTCCCAACCTCAGTGACAGTCAATAAACAGAAGGTGGGGCACTGCCAGGAAAACTTGAAAATCCTTTAGGGCCACACACTCACCCTTGTAGATGTCAATTTGAGTGAGATCTTGTCATTCTATTTGCCTCATTTGTCAGTTTTCTCTTTTGATTATTCCAGTCACATAATAGTGAGCTCAGCAAAATAAACACATGTGCAACTCCAAAGCTCTACCCTTAATGTCAGTTGTAAATTTCACTAAGTAGCTAAAGGAGCAGCCATAATTTGGAACATTCTAATTAGTCTTGGAGGCATGATGCCTCCAAGAATATGGAGAATATGGTAACTGTTTTCCTCTTGTAGTTTGCTAATTGCCCCCAATAATAAGTATGCATCTCTTGTTACACTTGCAGGGAATACATGTCTTTGACTGCCAGCTGGGACATTTTGGAGAAATGAAGCTTTGTGGAGGGTGGGGGGAGGGGGAGGGGAAAATAAATGCTTTGAACAACCAGAGAGAATAGTTACATGGCTGTGGAAAAGACAATGCATACCAATATCCTCTCTACATTCACACCCTTAAAACACTTGGGGGTCAGCGGAAATACTACAGATACTGTTGCATCTCAACAGCCGAAGGCTTCCATAAATATCATCCCAGAGTTTACTGGTTTTAATTACAACTTTAAATTGCAAATGTAGTGCCTAAACTGACTGAATTTTCAAGGGAGACATGACCATATTTTATTCCAAATATACATTTGTAGAATAAATTGTTAGTTGTGCTGTGAAGACTTTTCAAAAGCTTGAAGATAAAAGCTGAGTCGTTTCAGGAGCCAAATTAAGAAAATAAGGCCAATTATCTGCATATATCTGCCCTCCTCCCTCCATGGACTATTTGCTGAGCTGCTTTGTTGGCAGAATTGTGGTAGAGGGGACACCATCTGAGTGTTTGGAATTATCTTCGCATCCCGGCAGGGATATCAGGCTTTGTGATTGGAAACCCGCTCAGGCTGACACCTGTGAAATGCCTTCGACTGACTTCTATGCCATCAGCGCCCGCTCTCTCCAAGGTCGAGTCCAAGGCTTTGTACTTCGCACTGCCTTCCGGCTCTTGTAACCCAGTCCAATTAGTAAGTTCTGCTGGCCCTTGTGGAGCTTTTCTTAATCCTCTTTAGACTCTCTCTAATTTGAATTATTCTGTGTCATCAACAAAGATTTGACAGCTGGGCCTCAGTGAAATCAGAAACTAGAATTGCAATTAGTGTGTCTTAATCATTGTGCATATTGTATGGCTACATAGGGAAAATATTGGAATCTAATTAAAAGAAAGGGGAGCTGTTCATTTGCTTAATATGTCACTACTTTTTCCTTATAAAGTATCAACTTGGAGCAAAGCTTAATTATCTTTGAGTTGCAGTTATCTGCCAAGGAGACTATGGAATTTACATGATGCAGAAAGTCAATGTCAGGGAATGATAGATGCTTGCAGAAAGTACAATTACAGTGAGATGGAGAGGATTAGGAATTCTCCCTGTTTTTTAATTTTTTAATATTTTCAGTTTTTCTGGCTCCAAGCCCCCTTACCCTGTTTTTTGGTTTGTTTGGTTTTTTTTTTTTTTTTTTTGTAGAGTTATAAAATACTTGATTAGTTGGGTAACAGTTTTCTTCAGCCTTTCAGCAGGTAGTAAGCTTGGTCTCATCATTTAAGGTAAAATAGTGTCATTTCATTTCAATTAAACATAAGAACACAAAATAATTAAACAATTCAGTGGTTTAGTCCTACAACATATGATCAACTATAAAGAAAACCAAGGGAAGATAAGATCCCACCCAGCATAATGGTTTCATCTAAGTCAGGAGTTATTGGGTAGGGTCAGAGGAAACAGTACCCAGACACAGGAAGACTTGTCAAGATCATCGCCGGAGGTCAACATGTCACAACAGGACAGCATGGATGCAACTCTCTGGGTGCAGAGCGCCAGGCAAAGCTCAGAGTAAGCAAGTGAAAACTACCACAGGGCCCTGAGCCAAGTGCTAAGGCCATTATGTCTGCTGACTGGGCAAGGGAAGCTGGCCTCCTGCCCTCTTAACATGAAGAAGTAAGACCGCATCTCCAAGGACTGACACCCAGATCCTGAGCAAGACGATCCTCACTACAGGAGATTTGCATCCGAAGAGGCAGAGAATTTGATTCCCATTCCTGCTTTGTCCTCTCAGTGTTTATTTTGCCCATCTGGGTTTATAGAGTGTTGTTGTTATTATTGTTCCTGGACTGTCATTTTGATGAAGGTTGCCAGGGAAGAAGGTTTAAATTCTCTAAGAAAGAAGAAATCAGGTCTGTGGAGCTAGAGCCAGCTGCTGAAAGTTTAGTTGGAAGATAATATTGACACCTTCTGGGTTGATGCTAAGGTGCTTTTTCCTAGAATTTCATCGCTACACAGCTGTTCCTTGTATCAAGATTCTCTGCGCTCTGTGTAGACTTTAGACATTCTCTGTAAGACTTTGCAGAAGCTGAGATGGTATTAAATAGATGAATGACTCGTATTCAGCAGATGCAACTCTGGTGTTTAATAACACTTAACAGAAGCATCAGTGCTTTCAACAGCAGCGGAATCATGGTGGTGGCCGGTGTGGTGGTTTTTCTGACTCCCGAGAGTGGAGCTCCCCTGATGGCCACTGCATTCTCACCCCATCTTTGCAGGGTGTTCCTCTCCTGGTTTTATCAGCTGTACTCATCTCTTGGAAGTAAAAGGTATTATTTTTCCCCTTGATTTACTGGCCAGGAGACTCCAGCAGAGTGGGCATTAATTGTTTCTTCCTAATATCACAATAAACCCACAGTCCCTGGAGCTAGTCATTCCCCAGAACTACGTTAGCCACTTAGGGAAGATCATTCACCACCTCCAGGTCTCCCGGGCAACATCATCGCCTTTATTGTTGCAAGCCTACAAATCGCCTCCCATCTGTCTACACTGACGGTGTGGAGCAGCGGTGCCCTGGATCTCTCCCCAGTGGTCTCAAGGAATTAATGGACCTTCCACATTAATCCCATTAAGCAAGCATCCAACCTAGTGCTAAGGAGAAGCTGAGGCATTGAGGGGAATTTCCTGCCGGAGCAACTCATGTCTTGCCCCGCCGTGGCTCCACTGGCCGTGGTCCTGGCTCTGTCCAGGGAATGTTGCTAGCCCTCTAAGCCTCACTGTGCTTCTTGTAGGGGAAGCCAATCACTTAGCAGGATAAACTAATATAGAGGAACCAAGCTAGAAAACACCTGCAGAATGAGCTACAGAAAGAATTCTATTGGCTTTCTAGCCGGAAAGTCCCAGGCATGGAATGCTGGGTAGTTTGGAGGCAGAAGGTAGACAGAAGCTGAGCTGTGGACCACTTAAGGGTCAACATGCAGAACTTGATGGGTGTCTACCATCTTCTCATCCCCACACATCCAGATAACCAAACTCCCCTACCTCCAAATGGAACCACTAAAATTCCAAGAGCCTGAATTCACAGACTCCATCTCAGGGATCCGAGGGTGATCTGAAAACAAAGGGAAGTCTACGTTAGAGGAAGTCTACATAAGTCTCCTTCACTTCCAGAAACCACCAGTCAAACAAATCACCTTGTCTCGTACCTTCCCCCTACACTCCAGCCAAGCAGGAAATTAGAAAAAACAATAGGCAAGAATTATCAAACATGGAGGCAGGGGAGGCATTAACTAGGAGAGAGGAAGAATAGAGGAAGAATTTTTTTTTAACTAGAATAAAAACAAAAATGAAAAGGGAACCAGAAGAAAAATCCCCTTGAGTGAGACACAGCTGTGCCTGGTATTATTGTCAGGGGAGGAGAAAAAAGAAGACGGGATGACAGGGACAAAGTGGAGACACCTTAGGCGACGGAGTTCCCAGCACACAACATCATGGCAGGGATTTTAAGACTCTTAAAGGTTGAGTTAAAGGAATCGACCAATCAAATGTCTTCATTAGCAGGTCTGCCCATTGTCACGTAAACTATTAGTTGCAAACCAAGTGCAGAATGGAGATTCCTAGTTGCTGATCCAAAGTTAGAAGGACTTGCTGAGATGGGTTAAGTTTCTTTTAATATTTAGCTTGGAGAATGTGAAGATGTTTGAAGATGAAGAGTTTGAAGTCCATTTTCCTCTTGATAAGTTTCTCCCATGCTCAGGACCCAAGTGACCCTCTGTCTGTGACCTGTAAGGAGACATGGGATGAGGAACATCTGAGAACATTACTCAGTCTGCGCCTCTGAATTCTGGATCAAAGCGGACTCTTCTCTGTCCCCTCCCCATCGCCTGAGATCAATCCCTCACCGTTCATCAGACCGGCAGCCGCCTGCGTAGAAGTGGTTTGAACGGAGCCTCCTTCTACCGCAACTTGACCTGCTGTGTTGGGAGAAAACTGTAAGGAAGATAATAGGTGCCTCAGCTTCACCCAACCAAGGTCTCTCCCGCCATTTTGGGACTGAGCCACTTGGAAATCTCCATGCTGCCACCAGCCTCTAGGGCTCAGCTTGACAGGGAGGGAAACTCTTTGGTGCCAACTCTTTGGTCCTTCCTGAAACACCCTTTCCTCTAAAACAGCTCCCCTATAACCACACCCCCCGCATCGCCCCCCATACCTCTGCAGCGTCCCATCAGTCACAGGTGAGCGTGTTCCGCAGTGACACCTAGGTGGGGAATCAAACTGAACACGATGGTGGTTTCATGCCACTCTCGTCGCTCCAAGCCCGGTGCAAGCGGTCCAGCTCCATGGAAGCTGCACTGAAATACACAGCATGTTTAAGGACCTCGAGACGCAGTCGGGGAGTCAGGAGAATGCAGTCTGTCCTCCTAACCCAGGGCAGCGTGGGATCATGGAGGCTCGCCCATGGCTTCTGCCCGAGTCTCTTCAGACCCGATGAGCTGCAAACTCCCTCCCCCTGCAGCCTCCACCTGCACGCCCCTTTCTCGACACCGACTATGAACCCCCTCACCTGGACCTGCGGCCTGCCCAGTGCAGTCCCCTGTGCAGTGGGAGCAGAGGTGTGTATCGGCCCCCAGCACCTTGCCGGTCCCCACTCTCCGGTCCTCAGGGCTCAGCCCATGAAGCTGCCCCAGGGCCCCCCTGCACCACTGCCCACGTGTCAGAGACCCCCCCCCATCTAACCGAGTCCTCTCTGTGGTCAGTGGTCACAACCACTGCTTTGATTTGATTTGATTTGATTTGATTTGATTTGATTTGATTTGATTCAGGCAGGAGCTTAAGTGTTTCCCATGAGTCCATCTAATGCCATGGCAACTCCATCAGCAGGGCTGACCAATGTCTACAGCTGAGTGTTGGGAACAGATGAACCAAAGTGACTCCATTTTGATTAAAACCTCCATTTTGAAACCAGTGTCCTCTTCCTGCCCTCAGTGGAAAGGACCCGCCACGGCTGGCTGGTCCCCCATCTTGTTTCTGCCTCCCCTTATTCCTGGCTATTCCTGACAACCGTGTTGTCCACCCAGTGGAGGATGGATGCCAGCATTGTCCTGATGGACGATTGGTGATGTCAGCATTCTTGGAAACCGTAGTTATGGGGACATGTCCCGCTTGCTTACTTCATCATGGGGGGCCATGTTGGTTTGCCCTATAAAAGGTGTCACAGAGACTGCCAGGGTCTCTCTTGCCATCTTGGCTTGGGGATCCTGGTGCACCAGCTTCTTGCCAATAAAGCTGCTGCTTTGAACCTCAAATGGAGTCCTTGCGTCTTGCTGAGCAGCCCACGAGTCACAAACCTCCAGCCTGGGCACCCAAGAGAAGTTAGTGGGCATCGTGGTGTGACAGGGCTCTAGTCCAGGGATCCTTGGCTGGGTGGGCATGAGAACCTGACTCCCAACTCCTCCCTCTGTGCCACACACACACTCTGTGCCATCTTGCACAGCACCCCCCATCCAGCAGGGAGTGATGGTGAGTCAGGATGCTTCAGCCCCTACACCTATGTCATTGGCTGCCACCTGCCTGTGACCTCCAGCCACCACCCACAAGGACCTTCTGGGTCTCTAGTTTCAGAGATGACAGAGCACCAGGAGGGCCAATGCGAAATCATGTTCGTTTCTGACACCTTTGCCCACAGGCTGATTCAGAACCAGCCTCCCCAGGCCAGCTGCCTCCGGAATGACGAAGCAGATGTTTTGTTCGGGAGAATGCGCTGTTCCTTCCTCCCAAGCCATTCGCTTCCTTGGTTCCTTGGGCATAAACAGAACTAACCTTTCTCTCTGAACTGGCCAGAGTGCCAGCCCTCTATAAAATAAGGACTTTTAGCTTTGGCTTCAAACGCCAGCTCTTTCTCTTGAGGTTTTTACTTACTTAAAATTCACTTGTTGCTCTTTAAACGCACCTGTAGCTTAAGGAAACATTTACACCTCTAAAGAAAAAGTGTGTGTTCCCAGTAAGCTCAGGGGAAACAAAATAAGGCAAGTGCGTGGATAGCCTGGTTCCAGGAGTCCAGACAGTCTCGACTGACCATGAGCTGACTTTCTGAACGAACTGGAAAATAATGGGCACTCCAGCTTAAAACTAGGAACATGCTCTCTCCTCTGATGCCTTAAGAAGAAGCAGGAATTGCCTCAGGTGAAACTGGGACCTATCATTTTTTTTCTCTTTTTACTTTTTCTAAGTTTATATATATATATGTGTTTTACATCTTTGTATTCCCTGGAGGTCACCCACCACCTTCCCTCCCTGACCACCTCTCCCATTTCCCCTCCCCCCAAGTTGTGTTCTTCAGTTTGGGAGACCTCAGTGTTTATACAAAGGGACACCTGTACTCGGATGTTTACTGCAGCACTATTTATAAGTGCAAGGACATGGAAACAGCCCAAATGTCCCAAGACAGATGAATAGGTTTTAAAAATGTGGTATAGATACACGATGGAATATTACTCATCAATTAAAAATAACAAATTAGATGAATTTATGATAACATGGATGAACCTAGAAGAAATCATATTAGCAGAAACAAGTCAGGAAAAAAAAGGCAGAAACCAAATGGTTTCACTAATATATGGGCCATAGGAAAAACAAGCAAAAGGCCATAAGGAAAAGTCCGAACAGGCTAACAACCAAATCAAAGGGTCCTATCATTTTTATGGCCAAGACCTACCCTCTGATAGTCTGACTTGCTCTGGAAGAGCATCCGGAATCAGGCTCTTTGTAATTTCTGGGGACTTGAACCCCACATGGACGATGTTCAGAAACTGTTCAAGCAGGTAGATCTGCCACACACCCCCACGCTTTCCCCCAAACACATGCACACACACACACACACACACGCACACACACAGAGGCAGGCAGTGTGAGCACCGCTCACAACACGTACACTTTGCCTGTCCATGCATCCGTTGAATCAACAAGCTGGATTTTGGCTTCACACAAGGAGCTAGAAACCAACAAAAGCAACTGTTCCTGCCCCCAGAGCATCCCAGACTGGGTGCAGATACAGAGGTGCCTGGAATTGGAAACACCCACAGGTGCAAAGAAGGCAAAAGCAAAGAGAGACGCTTTTTCTTTTAAAAAGAGAAAGTACGTAAGTTCCAATTTGCTCACAGTTCAGTTTTTTCTTTGTGCAACCACTAGGTCCTGTGAGCTCTGAGTGTGTGCGTGTGTACGTGTAAGAAGCATCCCTAAGAGTCTTCGAAGGACATGTTCTGTAGAGTGTGAACTGAGCATAGTCATGCCTTCTCTACTTCCGCTCTCCTACCCTCTGGCCAGAAGGGCTGTTCTCACTTAGTTGGCCAACTCTTAAGCCAAGTGGCCCTGAGCTATCCCAGGCCAGTGGGCATTGGCCTTGCAGAGAAGGTGAACCCACAGCTGCAATGGCCAAGTGTTGGGTATGACAACCAATCCCCGCACCCCCGTGGAAGGGGTGACCCTTCCTCACCCAGAGATGTGGCTGGGGAGGAAACAAAGGTGAGCGTTGGTAGGGCGCCAGCTAGGCAGACACAGCGCCAGTCAGGGCGGAGACAAACGGACCGCAGCTCCCTCACCAAGAGGAAGCTGGGTTCCCCCTTGCGGCCATTGCCCAACAGGACAGATGGGGATGGTGAAGCATTTTACCTAAAAAGCACGAAGTTCTCTCCACTTGCTTTTTCTTTTTCTTTTTCAATTTTTTTATTGATTGCACATATATAGCTAGCTAGCTATATATATTATACATACATATATATAAATAACATCATCGTCTACTCCAAGGTTCTCCTATCACCTTATCACCAGTGAACCATCTTAATCTTTTGTGCCCTCCCCCTCCCCTGTCTTTAGCCCCCTCCCCCTCTCTTGCTTATTTTAGTTCCATTGGCAGTTTTAAGTTTTTCTTGCCCATTTGTTTGTTTCTTTTCCCTCTGTCCCTCGTATAAGTGAGACCATCCAGTATTTCTCTTGTTCTTTCTGGCTTATTTCCGCTAACATGATTCCTTCCAGCTCCATCCACGTTACTGCGGATGACATAAGTTTGTCTTTTTTGATCGGTGAATAATATTCCATTGTGTATGTAGACTACATCTTTTCAGCCATTCTTCAGTTTTGGGGCATTTGGGTTGTTTCCATGTCCTGGGTATTGTAAATAGCGCTGCAATAAACATCCGGGCACAAGTGTCCTTTTTAATTAGTGTTTTTGTGTCCTTTGGGTAGGTTCCAGAAGTGGGTCGAATGGTAGCTCCACTTTCAGTCGTTTGAGGGTCCTCCACACAGCTCTCCGTAGCGGCTGGACCAGTTTGCACTCCCACCAGCAGTGTCAGAGAGCCACAACTTACAAAAACAAAGCAAAAGGCCCAGTCAAAAAAATGGGGAGAACTGAAAAGACACTTCTCCAAAGAGGAAAGACAGATGGCCAGTAGGCATATGAAAGAATGCTCCACATCACTAATCATCAGGGAAATGCAAATCAAAACCACACTGAGATACCATCTCACACCACTAAGAATGGCCCATATTAAAAACAAAAAAACGGGCAACACTAAGTGTGGGCGCAGATGTGGAGAAAATGGCCCTTCCTTTCTCTCTGCTAGATTCTAGTTCCCCAAAGCCAGGCAAAGGCAGGAAAGCAAGATGGTCAGAGAGCAGGGAACATCATTTCTGTCTGGCGGGGGAGGGGAAATCACTAGCACCATTTCCGAGCCCGCACAGGCTGTGATGTCACCCTCAAAGCAAGCCTCTGTGGGGACCCCACTTTGGAGCAAATGAACCCTCGAGGCCCAGGGCAAAGGCAAAGTGAGGCAGGCGGGTGAAGATTGCTCAGAAAAGGCGGGCATCCCTGGGAAGCTCCTCACCAGTGCCCCAGAGGGGGCGGTGGGAACCCCCACTCAGAAAGGGGGTCACAGCTTGCCCCTTCCCCAGGCGGGGTGGCTCTGCACTCAGTCCTGGAACCAGAGACCCAGCCCAGGCCCCAGGTGGCCAAATCACTGTCTCGGTTACCACCCACTGTTTGGCCTGATTCCTTCTGTCGTTGTTGTGTTGGGTTCTGTTTTTACTTCTGTGATTAAACATCACAGAACAAAGATGTGAAATTTATATACAGATAAATTATTTAATATAAAAAATAAACAAATAAAGCAAAACATACAACAATGACAAAAACAGAAACAATTGTCATCACCTGTGTGGAGGAAAAGGAGCCTCTTAACCTGTTGATGGAAACGTAGGTTGATCCAGCCTCTCTGGACAGTAGTTTGGAGATTACTGAAAGAACCAGACCTGTCCCAGGACCTAGCAATTCCACAAGTAGGTGTCTATCTAAAGAACAAAATTAATTCAAAAGGAAATGTGCATATTTATGTTTATGACAGCATTATTTACAATATTGAAATGACATAAATGCCCCCAAATAGATGTGTGTATCAAGATGCGGAATATTATTCAGTGATCAGAAAGATAAATTCACATCTTCTGCAGCAACATGAATGGGACTTCAAGTGACTACATGAGAGTGAATGAATCCAGGGGAATGATAAAACCACATGGTTTCACTTGTATGTGGAACATAGAGAAACCAAACTGAGTCCAGAAAAGACAAACTTTAAAATCAACCCTGAAAGCTGATCATAGATCTAAGACAATCAGGAGGGACGGGAGAGGGAAAGGGTGGGGAGAGCCTGGTAGACTATGGCAGAGGACTGTAAGATTTTAGGTGCAGAAAGAGCTATGATGACCACACCAGAGGGAAGGGATCCTGTACTGTCAAAAATTAGCAAGTTAAAAAGCAATGATATGTATAAAATATATATAAATAAATACATGGCATGAGAAAGAAAACAACACAATTCACCGTCGTGTCGTGTGGGTGGGTGCGGAGAACGGGAGCCTTGCGGCTTGTGGCCTCCATGTACAGACACATGTGTGTCCCCTTGTCCAGGTCTAACCCTCTGCTAGACTGCAGCCATTTATGGGGCCATTGAACACTTCCTTTCCCAGAAGTAGACAAAGCCTGCCAGCACTCTGGGAGGAGACGGGATAGCGGTCACTCTGCTCCATTTGGCGTCTAAGTCCAGCGCCGCAGATGCGGTCACTGCCCAGGAAGAAAGGACGCCCAGCTCCTGCCCACCTCCCTCTCCCATCTCCCATCTCAGTTCCCCTCTATCCTCCAGCGCCACGGTGGCCTGCGCCCCTTCTCCCAGCTGCTGCTTGCAACCCTCCACCAAGCAGGAGCAGGGCCTCAGGGGGGTGAGTTCACTCCCGGCCTCCCTGCGGTCCTCTGTCCTTCCAGCCTGGGTGCAGCTGGCCTGACTCCTGCCCAGCATCCTCGACACAAGTGCAGAACGTGCCCCCATCCTCCCCCCATCCTCCCCCACCCCACAGCCCCCCGGGTGGCCCCTATGTTTTGATAAACCCTGAAGCCCCACCTGTCTGTCCTGGGCAGCGGGAGCAGCTAATGAATCGAACCCCAGAACCATGGCAGACGTGGCCCGGTTCCCCATCCCATACGCAGGACGCCTGGTCGCCGGAACATTACTATTCACACATCACGCAAGCGTTCTGTAAATTATTACTGCAAATTATGTGCAAATCTAAATGCTCTCTCGACGATTCTAAATACCGGCTCCCATGCACGGCTCTACCTGCTAAAAGCATCTATTTATGGCTTGACACCGTTGCGCTGACATTTTGACGTGATCCATATTCCATCAGCCTGATCCATGGCGGCCTCCCAGGGAGGCGAGTGTCACTAACTCAGAATTAAACATGTTGCCGGAGCACTTTACGGCCCTTGCAAAGCTCATAAAGGCTGTTTGACAATTACCCCCAGGAAGGCAAATAATCAGCCCACCTCTGCCTCCCTTATTATTAACCATTATAAAAGCATGTGCTGTGATAAATGCACCTACAGAAGACATTGATTTTTACAAGACTTCCTGAGACGAAAACACATAGATTGGATAGAAGAAACCCGCAGGGGGGCCTCCATTTTCCTTTGCGTCTTCACTTTGCTGGGAGCTGTCCTGTCGGATCCAGGCACTGATGACTGATTGATGGGGAAGGCATTGCCCATCGCCTTACCTGGCCTAGTAAGGGATGGCCCGCCGAGGGAAAGAGCCTTTGGGGGAGGGGCTGCTTTGTAGCTAAAAGACTTTTGAACCCAAATATTTCTGCTTCTCCCCCAGTTTTTTCTGTTAATTGCTGGCTGGATGGATATGTAGTGTGTATCTGGGGAGTCCCCAAACTCCCACGTTGTTAGGAGTCACGTGTGGAATGAAGAAGAAATTGAGACAGAAGAGATGGACAGCGATCTGTGGGGCCAGCCCGCAGAACGGGGATCCTGGGAAGCATGTCCAGGTCCAACCTGAATGAAGCTGTGAAGCCCCTTAGATACCCCAGCAAGGAACTGTCACAATGATATCATGAGGAAGGAGCAAAGTGTACGTGACATGCAGCAGGGAGGATGCAGGGATGCGTCATAACAGGAGAATTCACTTGTGGGGGCAACAGTCGTTACTAGTAGGTCCTATGTCTCTTGGGACATTCCAAAGAGGTTAGGAAGCTGGGTGACAGGTGAGAGATGTGCTGTTGCCCACCTTCTAGTGCGCCAGAGGAGGCTGGAGAGACAGGAGGTGTTCCTCTTAGCTGAAGCTCCGTCTCTCTACCTGCTTCCACGTTCCACACCGCGTCTCTGTTTTCTCCCTCGTGCCATCAGGACCACTGTGCTAGTGACTCAGAGGAGACACAGTCCGTCTCCTCTCATTTCCTGGGACAGGGCCACCCACGTGCTTATATTGTAGATGCCCAAGGATTCTGTTCTAAAGCATTGCTAGCTATGTTTGTAGCCTCTTCTAGCTGGTAAACAAGGGACTGTGCTGGACTCCTTAGGGTGGCATATTTATTTTTTTAGTTTTTCACTTATTTATTTTATTTTTTAATTTTTTAATTTTATTTCTAAATTCTTATACATTCTCACCTAAGTAAATAAGGTAAATGGTTACTGGCATGCCTTCCCTCCTCCACCCCCCTGCGCCCTTGTGTTCACTCAGTCTCTCGGTCTCCACTCCCAATGTACTTTGTTGGTTTATATTGGGTTCATGTTGGGTTCATGTTGGTCTCTTTTTCCATGGCTGTGGCCATTTGTCTGATGAGGGGCTGTGTTCCAGGCCCACGGCACATTGTGCTTGATGGTTTGTAGTCCTTAGCTTTGCGTTAGGCAGCCAGTCTAACGCGATAGACTCATTTGGAGTCTATCGGTGTCTTCTAGTTGCTGGCTCCAGTACGATCTCCTTGCCATCCGCTATCTCTGTACCTCATTTCTCTGACCTCTGGCTTTGGGGATCCTTTCCCCCAGCCACTGTCAGTGAGGAGCTTTCTCAAGGAGGGCAGGCGTCCACTGATGGGCCTTGCAGGTCATCTCCTCTCCGTCCGTTTGCAGATTTGCTGTGAAGCCAATGCCCTGACTCTGCAGGCCTCCTCTCCCAAGGCTTGGGGAGGAGCCATGTTTCCTTGGGTGGCAAGTATCACTTGGGGTTTTGATTCCTCAGCTTCCGGTGATGTCATAGACGAAGGTCTGATAGGTCTTGACCACAGTTGTTTCTCCATTCCAGCCTCTACTATCTTTCTGAATGATCCTTGTTCTGTGTCCCACACATGCGCACGCGCAGGCTTTTCTCTGACCCCTCACCCACTCTATGTCTCTGTGTACACGTTTATGCTACTAGGCCTCCTGTGAGCTAAGTGGAGTGAGGGTGAAGCAGCAAGGGTGTCATCCACCCTCCCTCCCCCCGCTATTCCTGGATCAAGAATGGATCCAGTCTTGTCCATGCACCAGTCAGGTCCGGGGCTCCCGGCCGGCCCCTGTGTCCCCCTTACCCACCAGGTCGACGGCAGAGAGGCCCAGTGGATGCTGTATGGTTGTTGAGTAGGTGCAGCCACTGGCCTAGGTTTGCCAGCAGCTGTGGGTGCCGACTGTATCATTCGAAAAGTGCCTGTGAAGGTGCTTCCTTAGAGCTCACAATGGGTCACATGAAGTGACCCGGGGAAACTTAAAAAAACTCAAGACAAAGAGCAGAGTGACAATGCAAGACAATGGAAAGAGGGTCTCCCTTCAATCCTCCAATCGCACATGGGTTCAAGTCTAACTTGGCCAAATAACCACCTGCCTGGCATGTTCCCAAAGGCAAAGGTAGTGTCAGGATTCTCATTCATAGAAACCAAGAGTGAAAGAGCCATCAAGCGTGTCTTGTGTCCATGGAGGCAGTGAGCTGGTGCCTTGCAAATAGTAGCATCGCCTCCCATCCCAGGATACACCTGCTCTTACTGGATTGGATCAGAAAAAGGAATGGAGTTGCTGAGCAATCCTATAGTCCTCAAGGACTCCCAGCTTGTGAATGGCTGGGCCAAGAATCTGACACTTTGGTGGCCAGAGTCTGTTTTCAACCCTAAGCAACACTCCCTTTCCATAAACCTACCTGACAATTACGTGCAGTAGTGTGTACAAGTTCATCTCACTACACCTGGAAAATTGTAGGTGTTTAGAAGTGTCAGATTCCTCCTTGGAAACAGATAATAGCAGTAATTACACTATAAAGATGATGTTCTTTGTGTCACTCAATATGCATGCAAGAATATATATATATATATAGGTGCAGAACTAGAATTTAAAAAAAAAGATCCTAATTATCCTGGCTAGCTTTAATTGAGTGATTATTATACACAACATCTTGTTTAACCTTCACACCCATGCTCCCAGGTAGGTTTTACTAAGAGACCTATATGATAAGTAAGGATGCTGAGGTTTAGAAATGTGTGGCTAGTAAGTCACAGACAGCAATGCCACGGTTTTCTCCACTGCACTATGGCTGCTATGTCCTATAAGATGTGCCCCCTCTCCTCTGAATGTCATCTCATACCAATGCCCTCTGTTCTGTGGCTATCATACTAGAGGTTTGTGGCCAATTTTTATAAGTAGTCCAACAGTGTCACATAAAAGGACAGCTTTTTAATGAAAATGTAGAGTTGAGAAATGGTCTCTAAATTGAACATCAGTTTAGTAAATAGATTCTGTTAATCCTCAACTTGACAGCATTTGATTTTGTTGTATGAATATCAATGTGAGCACAGGTTGGTACCTTGTTAGGTCTTTGGAACGGTGTGGGGTTGCGCTCGATCTGGTCTTTCCCAGTGAGATGCTTAAAAGGACCAACAGAAGCTTTGAGATAAGCACCTGCATATTAAATGATGTATCAGAACAGTGTTTGAGTGGATATGAATAGTATAGTCCCCGGTCTCTGGTGAAAATGCCACTGTCAGCTCCCATGGTCTTTGAAGACACCTTGGAAGACGTGGGGCATAATTCAGGAGTGAATGGTAATGAGTTGCACCTGATCAAACTAATTCCATGATTTGTATCATGGAGCATAGGACGTAGTTGCAGTAGTGACTTGAGAAGAAATGTTAAGGTTCTCAGTGGTCACCTAAAGGTTGGCATTTTATTTTCTAGTTATAAGTTTTCTCAATTTTCATCCACTGAAAATACTCACTTGCATGATCTATACTCCTGGATATATCAAGAATTATTCTGGCCCCTGGGATTCTAGCTACAATCCATTCCTTTCTTTCCTGCTTAAGAAAGTCTGTTGGGTGGATACACAAGAACAGGGCCATTATCAAAAGACAATTGCTATATATGGTCTATGTACACAATGGAATATTATTCATCAATCAAAAAAGACAAACATGTCATTCATGGCAACATGATGGAGCCAGAAGAATCTCATACTAGTTGAAATAAGTCAGAAAGAAAAAGGGAATTACAGGATGGTCTCACTTATATGATGGATAGAGGGAAAACAGATAAATAGACAAGAAAAATTTAAAACTAACTCTCAGCAAAATTGAAGCATGGATCATGAGAGGGGGTGGGGAGAAGGTGGGTGTGGGAGGAGCACAAAAGACTAAGATGATGGCTCATGGGTGATAAGGTGATGGGAGAACCCCGGGGTAGATAACAATGTAAAATAAAACAAAAATAAATTAATGAATTAAAATAAATTGTTTTAAAAAGACAACTGCTCTTGCTTATTTAAGTTGATAATTGGAGGCCTTAGTATTTACAACTACCAGTCACTGTCTTGATGTGTCATTCATTCTGGCCAGTGCTTGTTATTTGCAAGAATTATGGTCTGAATTCACCATGAACTAGTGGTTCATGAAGATGAAACCATTGCTTCTGGAGGAAGCACACCCTCCGGCTCCTATAAGCCTCCATCATCACATGTACATAACCTCATTTTATATGTATTATTTCTGCTTTAAGGCACATTATTTAATGACTCACTAGCATTGCACTCACACCTCAGAGGACCATGTCACACCTGAACATAACATGTGTTCCCAATAAGGCATGCCTCAGCCGGCTTGCAGCTAGTGAGATAACTAACTTCTTACTCAAGGGACATACAAAAATAGTATAAAGCAAAAATCACACACAAAAGAAAAGCACAGCCAGGCGTGATGGCACATGCCTGTAATCCAAGTGCTGGGAGACTGAGGGTAGGGATCATTTGAGTTCAAGGGATCAGGACTACCCCAGGCAATATAGCGAGACTTGGTTCTCGAAAAAGCAGCCAGACATAGTGTTGGGCGCCTGTAATCCCAGCTACCTGGGAGCTGAAGCTGGAGGTCGCTTGTGTCCATGGGATTAGGACTACCTTGGGCAACATAGCAAGACCTAGTCTCAAGAAAAAAAAAAAAGAAAGAAAACTGTGAAAAGGATATTTGTTTCCATTGTGAAAGGTGCAAGTGACCTCATCTGTAACATGTGTCAGGGTTGACAGGGTTGGTACAGACACTGGTGCTGAAGGCTGAGAGGGTCAGCTGAACACCACAAATAGATGTCAGCGAGTAGGCAGATGTGTCCATGTGGTGCCCACGAAGTCATGAATAATATCATCTCTTTAAGCAAAACTTGAAGCCACTAAACCACTTGCGCTGAGTGTAGAAGATACCTCACACTTACCTGCATACACCTGCTTAGCTAAGTGCCTTCCTCTTCGTAGCTTGTTGACCAGGGGCCCAGGGAGCATGTGTTGATGTGATTCACCTTCACTTGGAACAAGTATCACTTCTCTATTAAATAGGCCCATTAATTTTAGTGACCAAATTTAAATGGTAACATTTGGCACCATACAGCAAGGAGAGCTTATGTCTGGAAGCACTTGTGAAGTAGCCTCCAAGAGATACACAATGTTCCCCTTGTGTGTGTTTTAACATCACCATTGAAGTAAAAACACCAATTTTGTACCAGCTGGTACAAAAAAAGTGAAATGCAGAGCTATCATATTTAAAACGGCATGTCACTATAGCCAACATGCTTAGCAAGATCCATGGAACTGATTGGAAGATCAGAACACTGTTTACTGAGAATAAGCACTCTCTACAGCTGACGACCGGAATGAATGGGGAAAGAAAGAAACCATGCTAAAAAAACTGTGTAGCAGTCACTTAAAAAATTGTTCAGTACCTTATGTCTCAATAAGTTGCTAAAATAAATATCAAGGAATAAAAGAATTCAATGACTAAGGAGAGAAGATAGATGGAAAACAGATATACTAAAAATTCTTGAGATTTTTCTAAATGAAAAAAGTCCTTGTAAACAGAAAGGAAAATTAGCAGCTATGAGTTCATATAAGAAATATCAACAATCAAAACAAAATCTAGAAAAAATAAGTTGACATGAAAGTCACCCCTGTAAAATATTACTTTAATTTTTAAAAAGTCACTAACAAAAAGTAAACTGTTGCAAACAACCAGGTCACAAAGGAAGCTTCAGAATTGTTCAGTAAATGTGGAAAAGAAACTTTGAGATTCTTTGCAACCTAAGAAATAGAAGCAAAAATGAGAAGGTGATATTTTATCATCTCTGAAGTTGATGAACTCTTTTGTTTAATGATTGGACATTTCTGGCAAGCAGGTTGCAACGCAGAGCATTCATTTCTAAAGTATTTCTGGACCTTAGCAAAGATACTCACTTTCAAGATTATATTCCAACAAAATAGTTACAGATCACAGATAAATTTTATACATCGCTAACCCCAAAGCTATAGATAATTTTGGAAAATGTGCATCAATAATTTCTGTCTCTCAACATATGACAATATGTTTCCATCTAGTAAGTTCCCTAAAATATCCTTAGAGGAATTTTACAAGGACACATACGAAGCTATGATAGGAAACAGACAACAGCCTCAACATTACCCACTTTTCCAAATACGGACCTTTACTTGTATTAACATGATGCTTGGTTAGAAATATAATGAAAATGTTAACAAATGTTTGTCAGGGACTTATAGGAAATTTATATTTTCTTCTTTATGGTTGTCTCTCCAACTATTGTGTAATATACATTATTCATACACTTTAAAAACTTGGATCTTAACTCTCCAATTTGCAATTTGATCTATTTTAATACAGTAAATTTCAGTTTCTCAAAATGGCCAAACTGAGTATTTAACATTCTCTGGTTTGTGGTTTAAAATCTTAATTTCCTTCTGAGTAACACTCCCTATTTTGAAATGTCGGCATATCCTCAGCTGTGGCCGTGCCGATCTCAAAACCAAAAATCCTGCCAATTTCATCAAACCTTGAACTCGTGTGTGTGTTTCCATTTGTAACAGGATAAATAAATCTGACTGCATTTTATCTGCTTTGGCTAAAGATCAACGACAGGAAAAGGGGACTGGTTAAATGACCAGCAAATACAGCCAGAAATGTGGGACATATTTTTGTTTTTATTATGATACTTTATAGCCATTATGCTTGTGAATAACTTAGAAGATGGCTATAAAGAATATTTTGAATAAAATCTCAGGTCTTTCTCCCAAAGGATGTGCTTTCCTTTTATCATTCCAAAATTTACAATTATGTAGGATTCTAAAACAAAAGACAATGAATTGTATGCAGTGTCAGATAATTAGGAAACAATTGGGAGTTTTCTTTAAAACTTGTGAAAACTAAACTCGTTAAGCCCGGAGAGTGTTTTCTCCTTGCTGCTGTGGATGTGTTTTTACAACAGGATGTGATGATGGGGGGGGGGGGGCTGAGCCAGTGACCAGGGAGGCAGGATGTGCATTTGGAATTCCTCTTCTTATTGGAGATGGGATTGTACATAGTTGTTCTGAGACAGCGCTTGCTCGTCTCAGACGTGGGAGTGAATTCAAAAAGTGTGTAGTAGCCTGATCCAGTCACAAGTGGGCTCTCCCTGGCCTGTTCCTAAAGACTTGTTCAACATGACTTTGCAGTGATTTTTTTTTAACAGAAATGTAGAGTCAGAATGTCATTCTTAAGAGGAAACCCAAGCTCTCGGCACTCTGAGTTAGAAGATTGAGGACATGTATAGAAGCTTTAGTCAGCACTGACAGATTTTTGGAAAATGGACCTGTTTTCTCTATAGATGACTTGACCAGAGTGAAGGATGGACCTTTGTCCTTTAAGCCTCTAAGCTGTGGACCTGCCTAGCACGTGTGCACATGGCCAACGAGACCCATTGCTTTAATCTGACCAGACCTGAGGAAACTTCCAAAGTAGAGCTACAAATTGCAAAACATAGACAAAAAAGAAAAGTGTGCGTGTGTGTGTGTGTGTGTGTGTGTGTGTGTGTGTGTGTGTGTGTAAAATGCTCAAGTGAGTCCTGGTTCTGAGTCACATGGAATCTAGGTAAGTTAGGTTCCAATTTAGATGCAAGCTGGACCAAGTTCCTTCTGCATAAGTGAGGGAGCTTTCCTTCCCACCTTCCTACATTCAAAGCAGCTGAAACATTGTAGGGCCTCTGCAAGGATCACTGTTTGAAATTTTAATACTCATTGCAAACTACTCCCTGGTAGTAACTGATCATTACCTTTGGGAGTTACTTTGGGTTGGAGCCAGTAAAAATCTCCCCAGTCACTTGCAGGAGCATATTTCCCTGTTCTCTGGCAGAGGTTCCTGCACCCTCTAGAAGCTCCCTATTACCTAGAAGGAGTGACAATGACAGTATCCGTTCAGCCAGGACATCATCTGTCCCTCAGCAGACCTCTGACAAGCTGGTCAGTCGTTAAAACCTCAACTTCCTCATCTGTGAAAATGAATAATGGTAACCCTTCTCCTTTAAGATGTTAGGCTCCTGATATAGGGCCTAGTAAAGACCTAAATAAATACTATTTATAGTACTATTTATTATATTATACTATACTATATTATTATATATAATATATATTTTCTTAAACATATTATATTATATACTATATAAATTGTTTTTTATTTGTTTGTTTGTATATATTTCATATCTTTGTACACCCCAGGGCTTACCCACCACCTTCCCTCCCTGACTACTCCCTCCTAACTCCCCTCTCCACCCCACAACTGTGTTCTTTAGTTGGCTGTTTACTTGCTTAGATTTTTCCTCCTGGCCTTTTGCTTGTTTTTCCTGTATCCCATATATTAGTGAAACCATTTGCTTTCTGTCTTTTTCTGCCTTGTTCTGCTAGGTACATCCATGTTATCATAAATTCATCAAATGTGTCATTTTTAATTGATGAGTAATATTCCTTTGTGTATATATACACATCTTTTTCATCCATTCATCTGTTTTGGGACATTTGGGTTGTTTCCATGTCCTTGCAATTATAAATAGTGCTGCAGCAAACATCTGAGTACAGGTGTCCCTTTGTTTAAGCATTGAGGTCTCTTTTGGGTAGATTCCCAGAAGAGTGACTGCTGGATCAAATGGTAGTTCCATTATATATTATATTATTATATATATATTATATAAGTATATATATTATATGTAATAGTATATATTATTATAATTATATATAATTATTATATGATTATCAGATATAATAATTATATAATGGTTATATATGATATATTACATGTATCATATATAATCATATGTAATATATTATATATAATCATAATATGTGTAATATATAATCATATGTAATATCTCATATATAATCATAATATATCATATGTAATATACCATATATAATCATGATGTATTATATAATTATTATATATTAAATATTTATATTTAATTATTTTATATAATATATATTACATATAATCATAATCATATATAATGTAGTATATGTTATAATGGATATTAGCTATATGAGTACTATAATGCATCTATTATGGGATTTATCGAAAGCAGAGTGCAAGCTGTCGTCCTAGTTTATACCAATTTTTTTTAAAAAGTCTTCTGATCCGTGAAACGATGATTTCCATTAAATTTAATTCTTGCCGAGTTTCAGCTGTTGCCCTCAGTGACCAGGTAACAGACACTCAGACTCTACAGTGCGCTGGATGGAGCCGGCTCCCCTGCAAATTCTAGCAGCCTCCGCGCGGAGGGCGTTGGGGGCGAGAGGGAGAGACCAGAATTTAAAGTCTGCGGGACACGACTTCTCTCTTGGCGCCTGCGGGGCTTCCCAACCCTTCGTGTGTCTTGGGGCAACCGACAGAGGGTTTCCTAGCTGCGCTTTGCTCCCCACATTTCCCAAAACGCAGCATTTTCCAGCTATAGCAAGTGTGCCCGGCACAGGTGGCTCTGGCATTTTTATGACCCCCAAATGCGTTTCTCTTAGGTCAGACCTTAGTGGCTCTTGACTTCATTCCGTGTACCTGCCTGCGACACACGCCCTCGGCGGCTGCCCGGGTCGGCTCCGGGTCGATGAGAGCGGCCTGGGGTCCCCACGCACCCCGGAGGGCGCCCCCTGCCGAGCCCAGCGCGCACTGCTACTGTCCGCGGGGTCCTGGCCCTTAAGGGTTCTTTCACCTGCTCCCTGCCCACAGATAGATGGTCCACTTCCTGGCGGAGGCCGGTTCTTTCTGAGGGAGCCTTGAGAAATGTTGGGGTGCGGCACTGGAGGGGTGACACCTCCCAGGCCTTGGGGCTTTCCTCAGCTGACCATTTTGGGGTCCATTTAGACCCCAGCCCCCTAGAAGTTTTGCAGCTGCTAAAATTGAAGGCTCGCGCTGGGTAGCCCAACCGACCAGGCCTTTGTTCTCCTATTGTTAGCCTTGGGAAGGCGTGGGAGGCGGGGAGGAGGTCACTCAGCTTCTCTGGTGTCCATGTCCCACCTGTGTCCACCCCAGGTGGCCAGGAGCCCTTGCGGTCAAGTTGTAGGTACAGACCCCACACACACACAGAGTAGAGGTGGCCATGGTTGTGACCCCCCACCCCGAGGTTCAGATGCTCCCAGAGAACAGGACGAAGCCATCAGCCGGGTCAATGCTGTCCCCGAGGATACAGAAGTGACCAGAGGTGACAGACGCCTGGGGCTGAGAACTGCTCCGTCCAGGTCTCCTTGGGGACAATCGGCTTGAACAGTTGGGGAATAGGGCACCCGCAAGACCTAGAGACTGGGGGGCAATGGCCGTCAGCACTTCTGATGTCATTAAATGTCGTTAAGTTCAAGACGTTACTCATCCTGAGCAGAATTCTAGGTAAAATAGCAGCCAAAATGCCAGCCCTTTTCACCAGCACTGTTAGGAGATTAGACTGTGTTTATGAATGGAAAGTAATTTTAAAATGATTAAGGCTGATCTGAATGCAAAGTGGTGCCCAACGATAAATATTAGTGGCGTTTTTTTTCATTATATTATTTATTTTAGTTTACATCGTTATCTACACCAGGGTTCTCCCACCACCTTATCACCCGTGAGCCATCATCTTAGTCTTTTGTGCCCCTCCAACCCCCCGATTCCCGCCTCCCCCCACCCCATGCTCTACATTTCAATTTTGCTAAAAAATAGTTTTAATTTCTTTTTTGGTCTGTTTGATTGCTTTTCCCTTTGTAACACTATTTACAATAGCCAGGCTATGGAAGCAACCCAAATGACCCAAAATAGATGAATGGTACAGAAAGCTGTGACATATGTACACCACAGAATACTATTCATCAATCAAAAATATTAATGGTATTTTAAGTCAGATCTTATTTCAAAATATGAACAATAGGGAAGAGAAGGGTTATGGGCTTGGAAACATGAAAATCTATACTCTAGTATAGATAATTACCCTGGTTATTGAATCACAACTACCCTATCACCATTCACAAGACCTTGGAGAAGCTATTTCACCTCCCATCAGTATGAGGTGGTATATCATTGTGTCTCTGATTCACATTTCCCTGGCCCATGATGATGAACTTTTTTCATATTCCTACTTTATCTACTTCTATGTCTTCTTTGGAGAGGTGTCTCTTTCCTCTTCTGCCCATTTTTTTATTGTTTTGTTTTCTTTTTGTTGAGTTGTATGAGTTCTTTGTAGATCTTACATTAGTCCTTTGTTGGGTGTATTATGTGCAGATATTTCCACCATTAGGTAGGAAGTCTTTTCATTTTAATGAAAGTTTCTGGGGGTGTGCATACATTTTTTTTAGTTTGATGTAATCCCATTTGTCTATTTTGGCCTTTATTTTCCTTGGTGTTAAGTTACCAAAGACATCCCTGAAGCCAGTGTCACGGAGTGTTTTTGCCTGTTTTTTTTCCTTTCTTTTAAAATGTCAGGTCATACATTCAAGGCTTTGCTTTGTTTTGAAGTATTCTACTTCTTGTTGTGACTTCATGTTGTGTGAGTGTGTTCACTTTAGGAAGAATAATCAGACTGTATACTAAAGAAAAAGATCACTTTTCTTCATGCAGGTCATCATTAATTTTAAAAAAATGCCACCAAGAAGTAGAATACTCTTTTCCTCTCAAAACAAATGTTAAAAATCTGTGTTTAGTAAAGGGAGGAGACATAAAATTTGGTATAAAGGCTACATCAAGTTATGATATATTTAATAGAAATTAATAGTTGAGTACATGTTAAGTATATTGTTTTTTAAAAGCAGTTTAAGAATATGTGTTGCTTTGGAAATTGTATAATGTTTCTCATAAAATAATCAGTATCAGTTTTCACTTTCAGTGCATTTCCAGAAATACTTACTTTTAATGTCTTTAATATAACCTTTTCAGTATAATTTACAGAGTATCTGAAACCTAAACTGTAATCATATTTGATAGTCATACTTCTCATTTTGACTATTTTGGCAAGATATTTCAACTAAGACATTCATTGGATCTATTAGTTTTACTCAGTTCAAAAAATATTACATATTTGTAAGTACAAATATTTTAATTTTTAAAAGTTATCTAGAATAAATCAGTTAATAAAATAATTATAATTTAAAATAATATGAAATTATTTTAGATAATGTTTCCATTCATGTTTTAGTGCTCAGGATAATTCTATAGAATTTGTAATAGTTGAAAGACAAAACAACGAAATGGCATTTTCAGTGTTGAAAGATAAACAAAACTTGAGAGAGCTTGAGACAAAAAGACAGTTACTAAAACAACTTCCAAAGGATTTAATTCATTTTAAAAAGCCTAGGTGCCCAAAACATAAGGAGAGTTGATCAAAGCAATTGAAAAAAGTTTTTAAACTGTCTGATGAAATATTCATGTCTAAATTATTGTGTTTTTAAAGGGGGAGCAAATGAAACAATTAAAAAGAAGGTTATGAGTCAGGAAGGAAATAATCACAGTGAAAGTTTTCTAAAAAGCTTATATTTTAAGAGGATTTAAAGAGGATTTAAAAGGCGAATTAACTTTGGACTTTCTTCTTCAGTATGTGTAATAAAATCCCAAAGGTGCTCACTTAATATTAGATAATAAATAGCTTGAAAAATACAATGTTGGAGGAAATGGACCAGGAAAACAAAAATATTTATTTTTAAAAAGTTGAAAGAAAATAATGAATCATAAAAGTCAGGAAAGATAAGACAATGTGAAACAATAAATCTGTCTCTCAACATACACACACACACCCATATACAAACTCACACTTATATATATGTTAGTGAGCTAAGTATACTAGCTGAAATGCTTCAAAGAAGCTACATGCTTTTACAAAACACAAAAACTAAAGGGTTCACAAAGAACCAATGGAAAAGGATAAAATGATACAAAATATACAAATAATAAATAAACTAGGTAACAATCATATCAGGCAATATAGGTTTAAAAAAAAACTAAGATTGACAGAGGTACATGAAGTTAAGTCCAGTGTTATGAAGGAAATTTATTTACCAATTTCAAAGTGATAATTTTAAAGAAAACAAAGTGAAATAGAGATTTATAGAAACACACATAACAAATTTAATTCAACATATAAATAAAGTTGGAACAGAAGAAAGAACATTCCTTTCAGACACAAATAAGATAAGTTGGGCATTTTATTACCTTTTAGGAGGGAAAAATCCTTAAAATCATGGAATAATAAATAACCTAGAAATAAAAAATCCATGAGCTTCAGCACAAGGGTGGTTATAGTTTTCTTATACCTTAAATAACTGAGTAGTAAAGGTTTGCTGCTAGAAATGAATGGCAAAGCTCAAACTAAAATATAAGAACAGAACACAATGGAATTTGAAGAGTGGAATTCATCAGATCAACATAGTCAAAAATTAATTCCTTGAAAATAGAAATACCAAATCATACTAGCAGAAACAAGTCATAAAGAGAAAGACA
>PVHY01016326.1:0-33991 GCA_004024945.1 Uropsilus gracilis | reverse complement strand
TTCCTGCTACCTGGAGGACAAAGAGAAGACAGCGTGGAAGACAAGGAGGAGCACACCAAGGGAGCAGCCAAAGGAACATGTCTTCAAGCATCTGGAGATGAACTCTGACTGGACATTGGTGAGATGTTGAGGACTGAGAGACTGAGGATTTTTGGGCAGTCTGGGAAAGGACTTTGGACAATGCTGAGAAAGGGTTTGGACAATGTTAAAGTAATCGAAGTTTTACTTACATGTTTTGTGGTAATTAGGAAATTGCTTTTTAGAAATAAATTAGTCTGCTCTGATAGTCTTGCTTTGACTTGGAATTTTGGTTGGGAAGGGTGAAAAGAACCCACGAGAGTTTAAAAGAAGGTAAATTGAGGCAAACTAGTCTAAAGTTTAAACTGTGTTTCTAAGTTTTTCTTTTTAGGTCTGAAAGAGGGAAAGAAAGCAGAGAGAAGCTGGTAGCTCATTTTTGCATACCAGTAGAAGGTTAACAGTGAAAATGCTAATGAACAGTTTGTAGCCTGCTTCCTAAGGAGACAAGCAGGCAGATAGGTGTAGCTACTTTAAGTTAGAGGCAATTGTTAATGTAAACTGCTTGGAGTCTGCTTCGTAGAGAGAGAAGCAGGCCTGTATATGTTCAGTTCAAGGCAAAAAGTATTTTTTCTTGTTACCCTTTCACAAGCACATAGGGTTGTAATCTTGCCTTTTGTCCTGAATCTCCCAGTTCCTGATCTTCTAACCCAATGGGAATGTTTACATAGGAACCCCCCCTCAATATTTATCTTACTGGTCACAGCCTTGCTACCAGCACTCCAGCTTCAGGGGACCCAGCAGGCACCAGTCCATGTGGAGTAGCGACTAGTGCTGGAACAGTTAGGAGCCCATCACAGAGAACTTCCCAACAGCCCTGGATACTCCTCTTTGGTCTGCCACAAGCGTTGGGAAATGGAGACTGCTTCATGGTCTCAGACTACTTCCTCTATCCTCCACATGGGCCATAGGACTGAGACATTCTTGTTTCCATGTGCAATGTTTGAGAATTAATTGTTCTAGTCATTTTTGGTGCAATTTTTGAATTAGCTAATAAAGTTCTTATATACACATATAGGTTTATTTGTGCTGCATACTTTCCCATTTATTTTCTTGAATGGCATATCTCTAACTCTTTCTCGGGGTCAGAAATCTCTTGGAATCAGGTATTGATCTGAGAAGTAAAATTGTAAGAAAGAGATATCACAGTAGGAAAGGACCTTGTGCCACCACTTCTTGTGGAATCAGCTGAGGAATGCCTTCTGTGAGACAAATCAGTTTCAGGACTCAGAATCAACTAGTCCCTTTTGTCCTTTCCTGTTCTGAACACCTTCTGGCAACAAAACAGAAAACACTTTGTGATGACGTACACAGCAGCAGCCATGCAGGCCAGCAGGAAGCCAATCACATCCAGCGAGTGTTGCTGGACCCAGGTGAGTTCATGGGAGGCTGGCTGCAGGTGCTTGACTCCTTTATTGTCCATGACAAACTCGATCCAGAAGACAGCCAGATCCATGGGTTCCATTGTTTGATCGTGAAACATTCTCATCATTTCATAATATATTCTTTGTATCTGGAGAGAAACAGAAATTGTTCAATTTCTGAAAGGAAGACAATTTACGTAAGCATTTCGCTTACTGAACATTTTTTAAAATGCCATAGACATGATTTATACAAAGGCCATAGAATTGCAGATTAAGGTATAAGGTGAAACACTAAGTCTTTCCTGTTAGAGGTAATGGTATGATTCTTGAAGGTGTTATGAATAGATCCCACCATCAGAATGCCATGGTAGATAGCCTCATAGCTCCACCATGGATTATGAAAGGTTTATGACCTGAAATCAGGGGAATTTTAGAAAATTAACTATAATTCTGAGGAATAAAATGAGAGTGGAGTCATAGAAGGGACTGGATATGGCACTGTTTTCTAGATAAAAGATTATCATTTGCATAAAACTCATGAATAGTTCTCTTATCTCAAGCAAAATTTATTTAAGATTACTTTCCCCTACCACCATACTAAAATTCCTTTACCCCTTTTTTCTGTCTGATCCCTTTTAACTTGAGAAACTTCATTTCATTTATTAGTCAACTAATTTGAAAGCATATTGCTTTGTCAGTTGTTTGTTATATAAGCCAATGTTTTCCTTTGTCCTCCTCTCTTTCTTTACTACAGGTCTTACAATATCTTTTATTTTTCTTTCAATCTCACATTTCATCTTTCCTTTGTCTGAATATTATTTCATGATAAGGCTACACCACTCATTATAATCTAATTTTGTGTCACTTGGTTTCAGGGTTTTTCCCAGCCACCAAATTAATAAATCATGGTGCAATAAACATTGTAGAATATTTTAGTTTTTCAGTTAATGGCTTCCTGTTCTTTGGAATGATGTCCAAATCATTGATGATGTGATTACTGGGTATTTCCATTTTGTAGTTTTAAGTTAATCTGTTTTTTCTTTTGTTGTGTAAAACCTTTTTAATTTGGGTTTACGTCAATTATTTTTTTCTTTTTTTCCTTGCATAGGGGTTGATTCTTCACCAACTGACATCTTTATCATTGCTGTCATAAATATTTTGATTTCTGTTATGTATTTTATAGCTGCATGTTTTATATCTACATTTGATCAAATGTAATTAATTAATAAATTGTTGCTTCAGCAGTAAAGTACAAAGTGGTATTCGCATGACAAAGTATAAAAGAATCAGTGAACCAGAAATAAATGTGCAGAACTCAATTTGCATACATAGGAATACACAGTCCAGAATAATGAAGTCACAATGATAAAATATGGAAAGTAAGGTCTCTTTAATAAATTGTTTTGCAAAAACTTGAGGGTATAGGTAAGTGGGTAATAATGAATAGTTCTCTATAGACACCAAAAAATGCAATAAAAACAAAGATTGACATATTTTCAGCAATAAAATACATAACAGAAAACATTGATGATATTTCCATAACATGAATTATAAAGATATTATCAGAGACTTTAAAATAAGATAAAGGTAGATTTTAAAGTTATTTTATGGGAGAAAAATGCATGTAACATAACTGATGAGTTAAATTCCAAACATTTTTAAAAATCCAACTTTTAAACTAAAACAATCTCTCTGACATTATGGTTATTCAAACTCACCCCTAAGGCATTAGGAATATTCAGTGTTCATTCTATCAAATAAAAACATGACTTACCTAGTATTTCACTGTAAAACTCATCCCAAGATTTCTGATTCATTGTTTGGAACCAAAAGTCAAGGTAGAGCACATATAGCCTATTTTTAACCCTCTCCAAGAATATCATTTGGCCACTTAATTCTTCCTATAAAACAACTGGTGCATAGGATGGTGGGAGTGGAAATTTTCCAATATGCTTTTCTAATTGATATCCAGTTGTAAAACAGAGACTTTACGCAAAAGGTATGTTAAGCAGCTCTGCCAGCAGTTCACTATGGGGTCCAAAAGCATTTGTGAGAACATCAAATCATGATTCTTGGAGTTTTTTCATGTGTTTCTTGTTCTCAACTATGTCTTTACAAAGTTATTGGAAATCATAAAAAATTTTCCAAAAGAAATCTTGCTTTTTTGAATATTGTATCCAAAAGTTGTCTTTAGGGATAGCACATGCCCATTCATTCAACCAATGCTTTCTGGACCACATCAAGATCATCGCTCTGGTTCAATGTAGGAAACACTTCAAATTTAATGTCAGAAGGTTTTGGGGGATCATTGAAATTGGAAGCTTCAGATGTCAGAACAATCACTTCATGACCTCTCTCCACTAGTTCATCCAGGATTGTCTTCATATTGATGCAAAGGTTATAGTCCATGGGCCAACTAGCATCTTTTCACTGCTCCCAGAGCTAAAGTAACAACCCAGTTGTAGCAGCAGAAGAGTTGATAGCCATTTCACCAACATCCTGATGCTATGTGCTTTTTCAAAATATTCTTTCTTTTCTGGCATTGCTCTGGCATTTATGTACTGGGGAGATTAATCACAAAGCTAAAATGTAACTTCCACACCTCAAATTAAATATATTGTGTTAACAATCAATATTTAATGTGGTGTATGGAGAATAAAAATAAATGTACTTTTCTGTATAGGACTGGTTTAATGTCTGTTTGAAGATTATAAGTGTTATCACCACATAAGAATTAATGACCTTTCATGTTTAAATAAACTCTCTTATGTAATGTACGTTAGGAGGATGTCAATAAGAAGGACTGAGAAATGACTGTTTGCCATCTTTTGATAGAATAATCAAAGAGAAAACCTTTGTTGTGGATTCATAAATTATTTGGAGCCATTGTGTATTATATTATTTTGTTTGGTTTTATAAAAGATTTTAACAGAGAAATAATGCATCATTTAATGAAATAGATATATGAAATAACTATAATGGTAAAACACTTTTATTTAAAATCACTTATTAGTCTTTATTACCAAGCTTTAATAGTTTTATATGTCCTAAAGCCATGTCCATTAATATTTTCTCCGTGTGGGTTTTGTTCACTTTCTTGATAGTACCAGTTTCTGCACAAATTTAATTTTGCTATTCTCTATCTTATCTCTTTTTTGCCATTAATTTCTTTACTGTCATTTTTAAATAGATTTTGCCTGACCCAAATCACTAGGATTTACTCATATTTTCTTAGGAGCTTTATAATTTCAGATAGAACTGTTATGTCATTTATTCAATTATTAGTTAATTTTGGGGTATGGTGTGAACAAGGTGTTAACATAGATTTTGCATGTGTATATTTGGTAGGATTCTTGTAGAAAAATGGAAGCCATTGATGGTAAGACTGATTTCTAGACTCTCAATACTATTCAATTGATCTGTAAGTATTGACACCTTTTTCTTTTTATTCACCTATTTATGTCCATTGATCAGAAGTTGGTTTAAAACATTGTATTTTTTAAGGATTATAGATGCACACTTCTTGAAATGGAGGATTTTCACAGTGATCCGTTCACCAGAGACCAAATCATCCTACAGTATGCATACTCTATGCTGTTCCTCACCATTCTCATCCTGCCACATGTACATTCTATTTGTTTCAGTTTTGTAATCAGATGCTAAGAGATTTTTATTAGCTTGTTTTTGTCTTACCCATTGTCCCTCTATCACATATAGAACTAAAATCTTCTAATATTTGTCTTTCTCTAAGTTATTAACTGAAATTATCTTATCTGGTTCTTCCATATTGTCACAAATGACAAAATCACTCTTGTTTATAAATATTTATTTGCTTATTTATTTAAATGTTTAATTAATTGCACATGTATATATTTTTTACATGGTTGTATACCCTGAAGTTCTCCCACCATCATGTCATGCAAGAACAGTCTCTTAATCTCTTGTGTTCATCCCTCCCCACCTTTTCACCCTTTCCCCTCACTCCCATCCCTTGCTTTTTGCTTTAGTCTGCTGTTTGTTAATTTTTACTTTTCTTGTCCTTTTGTTAACTTGTTTTAACTGTATGCCCCATATAGGTGAGATATTCAGTATCTCTCTTTTCCTTTCTGGTTTATTTCTGAGTGCATGATTCCTTCTATGTTGATCCATGTTCTTGGAAAATGCATCAAATTCTTTATTGATGAAATATATTTCATTATGTAAATAAACAAAACTTTCTGATCTTTTTATCGATTTGGGGGCACTTGGGTTGTTTCCATAATCTGGCTACTATAAATAGTGCTACAATAAATTCAGGAGTTCATTGTCCCTTTGAATTAGTGTTTTGGTGTCCTTTGGGTAGCTGCCCAGAAGTGGAATTGCTGGATGGAATGGTAGTCTCCTTTTTAGTAGTATAAGGTCCCTCTACACAGTTTTTCATAGTGGCTGGACCAGTTTGTGTTTCTTTCTCTCAACGTGTAGGGAAGTAATTGTTGCCATATTATTATTTTTTTTTACAATTGCCCATTCTTATGGTGTAAGGAGGTATCTCATTGTGCATTTTATTTATTTGTAATTTCCTAATTATTAGTGATGTGTGAGCATTTTATCATATGCCAACTTGTCATTTGTATTCCTCTTTAGAGAAGTATCTTTTTAGGTCTTCTACCCAGTTTTTGATTGTGCTTTTTGCTTTGTTTTGTTGTGTTTGTTGGGATCTTGGTATCAGATCCTTATCACTTTTATGGAATCAAAAGTTTTCTCACATTCAGTTGGGTATCTTTTTGTTTTGTCTATTATCTCTTGTTGTACAGAAACTTTTTTGGCTTTTTAGTTTGGTCTATTCTTATTTTCCATCTTTTTTGTTTGTTTGTTTTGGTATCTGTAGATGTGTTCTTGAAGTGTTTTCTGAGGTGTGAATCTTAGAGTGTTTTGCCTATATTTTACTCTTTGAATTTAGTGGTTTCAGGTCTTCCCATCTAAATTTTCTATCTACTTTGACTTGGGTTTTGTACGTGGTGTGAGGGAATAGTTTAGGTTTATTTAGAGTTTTATCTATTTTCTTTATCATTTCAAAGAATGAGCTTTTTGTTCCATTGCTCTTTTATCATCTTTTATATCTCTATTTTTTTTATTTCTGCTTGAATTTTGATTTTATCTTTCCTTCTACTTGATTTTGGATTTTTGTTGTTGTTGTTGCAGTTTCTCTAATTCTCTCAGATGTGAGATTAGGTTGTTTCTTTGGGTGTTCCCTTGTTCTTGATGTGGACTGTATTCCTAATTATTTGCCTCTTTTATGGTTTTTGCAGCATCCAGCATGTTCTTGAAGGACATGTGGTCTTTGTTCTTCATCAGGAAATAGATAATTTTATTTCTTCTTTGACTTCCTCTTTAATCAAGTGATTTTCCATTAAAAGAGGTTCAGTTTCAATTGATATGAGATTACTTTCCTTCTTTTTATGACTGATTTCTGGTTTGTTGCCTATATGGTCATAGAAAATCACTATTATTCTTTCAGTCCTTGTAAATCTGTCGATGCTGGTCTTATGGTTCAGTCCGTGATCTGTCTTGGGGAATGATCCATGTGCATTTGAAAGACATGTATTTATTTCCCAAGGGCCACTGTGTCCTGTAGATATCTATTACGTACACTTGGTTTAGGAATTTATTTAGGGTTACTGTGCCCTTGTTTATTTATTGTGTTGTCAATCTGTCCCATTGTGAGAGTGGGGTGTTAAAGTCTCTTACTTCATGTATTTTCTTTAATGTCTTTTCAGAGATGTTAGTAATTGTCTAGTATATTTTGATGCTCTTTCATATGGTGCATGTATATTGATAAGTGTTATGTCTTCCTGGTGTATTATCCCCTTGATCATTATATAGTGGCTTTCTTTTTCTTACTACCTTTTTAAATCTGAAATCTATTTTATCTGATATGTCTATAGTGGTATCTGTTTTCTTTTTGGGTTCATTTATTTGTAGGATTGTTTTCTAATCATTTGCCTTTAATCTGTATTTATCTTTAGAAGTTAAGTGTGTTTCCTGGAGACAGCAGAAAAACAAATTCTGTCCATTAACCACTCTGCTACTGTTTCTTTTTATTGGTGAGTTTAGTCAATTAACATTTAGGGTGATTATTGGTAAGCAACAATCTGTACTTGTAATTTATTCATCTCTCTTTTCTTTTTATAAAGTTCAATATGTGTCCTTGTTACATATTTCCTGTTTGTTCTTCCATTGGTTTATATTTTAAGATTCCTTGTAGTATTTCTTGAAGGGGGTTTGATTATTGTGAATATTTTAAGACTTTGTTTGTCTGAGAAGGACTATATATTCCCTCATAGATGATGGAGAGCTTTGCAGGATAAAGTATCATTGGTTTGATTTTTTCACCTGGGAGATTTTTGTATGCTTCACTCAACTTTCTTCTTGCCCTGCCTGTCTCTTGGGAGAAGTCTGAGGTGAGCCTTTCAAGTTTTCCTTTAGAGGGAACTGTATTCTACCTCTCAGTAGTTTCTTTTTTTTCTTTTCTTGAATTTTATTATTTTATTATTATGTATCTTGCTGTAGTTTTCCTTTCAGTAAAGTATTTTGGTGTTCTTCTGACTTCTTATAGTCAGCTTTCATGTCTTTCTTCAGATTTGGGGAAATCTTTTCTATTATTTCTTCTAATTTTCTTGGTTTCTTTGTCTTTCTCTTCTCTTCCTAGTATTCCAATTTCCAATTACCCTTGTTGCTTTTTCTCAAGTTGTCAGTTATTTCTGTGGGTTTTCTTCACTTTTTCCCTTTATGTCTCTCCCCCCCCTTAAGCATTCTTCCCCCACCCCGTTTTAGTCTGAATCTTCAAGAATGCTAATTTGTTCTTCCATTTCCTCTATTCCTTGGTCTGATTTTTCCCAGGGCATTTTAATTCCTCCATTGTTCTGTTGGCTTCCATCAATATTTTTTTTAAGGATTCATTTTAATTTCTTAATTCATTGATTGTGGTCTTCTCTCATTCTTTTTGTTTTTTTGTTTTCTCTGTCTTCTCTATTAATTCTTCCAGGTTTTTTTTTTTTTTTTTTTTTTTTTTTTTTTTTTTTTTTTTTTTTTTTTTTTTTTTTTTTTTTTTTTTTTTTTTTTTTTTTTTTTGAGACAATTCTGAATTCTTTTTTCTTTCAGATCATAATATATATTTGTGAACCTGTTGTTGATTTCCATGGACTGACTTTCTTTTTGAGGTGCATTGCACTCAGGGTGATTAGTTTAGTTGTCTGTGATATTTCTCCATCCTGTACTTGGTTTTCTAGATTTTCTGCCTGTGGTATGCTAGTACCATGGATACCAGCAGGCATTATTTCTTTGTGTTATTGCTGGATTGTAGAATTATTTGCTGAGTTTGTGTGCTGGTGTTGACAGTGTACAGGAGCAGAGATACAGGTTCTTGAAACTTCTTCCTCAGATTTTCTTACCTGGGTCTTTGCTTAATGGCATATGAAGATTCTAGCTTTGTGGTGGGATTTTGGTGTTTGAGGGCTTGATTTCAGTCTAGGTTGTAAGGTGCTGCTAGGATGTTTGGTGGGGGTGGTCTTCCTGTAGTGCAGGGTACAGCATGGGGCCTTCCTGCTGTGTTTGAGGGTTCCATGCTGCTGTGATGGGCTAGCATGTGGAAGTGGCAATTCTGGATGCACACAATGGCTCCTGAATAGCTTGGCATAGTGTGCTGCTTTGGGGACTTCCCTGACATAACTCACACAATTTACTATATAAATTCTGAAGTGTGTAGATATATGGTATTGATGTTACTAGAATTGAAGGAAGAACTACATATCACTATGAGAAATGTTATCACTTCTTGAATAATATAGATATTTTCCTATATAAGATGAAGAATCACTACTAATTAAAAGGGAGATATAAGTTTTCAATGGCAATGATACCTACATAGAGGGAGAAAGGAAAAAGAGGGTGGGAGAACTAGGCGTTAGAGATGATGGAGGTAGTTGTAAAGTATTATCTATGAGAAATGTAAGTGTCATTATACCTAAACTAGATGTACTTTGATTATGACTGTAAGGAACATGGCATTTTCTCATTTTCTCATAAAAGATCAGGCATTTTCACTCCTGGGATTCTATCCAAGGATGCAAAATCACTCATTCAAAGGGAACCTGCACTCCTATGTTTAGTGCCACTATGTATACAATAGACAGGACATAGAAACAACCCAAAATAGACAAATGAATCATAAAGTTGTGGCATTTTTACACAGTAGACTATTGATCATCAATCAATAAAGAAAAACTCTGCAATTTGCAGCAAAATTGATGAAACTGAGAAAAGATGATGCTAGTCAAAATTAGTCACAAGGATAAATACTAAATGGTCTCACATGGCAGTGGTATATAAACAAACCTAATAAATGGTTGACAGAATGTCAAAACTTGCAATCTGGTCAGAACTGAAGTGTTCAACAAAGGAGGCAGAGAAGTGGATGGACATTACAGGGAGCAATGAATATAAGTAGTGGGACAACAATGGGGAATATAACAATGGAAGAAAAATGATTAATCAGTTTCATTTAAAAAACAGCTATTATATCTTATCCCATTCCTGAAATAGTTGGGAAATATATTTAAATGCTACATTGAGTGTTTTTCAGCAATTAATGTTCAATAAATGTGCTTACTGGTGAGCTACTTTCAGTGTGATTGATTTTAATTTTAATGCTTGTTTTCCAGTATCTTACCAAGAATATTGTTATGGGGATCTACCTACATAGTTGAGTGTTCCTTAAGTGTCTGACTTTATGCTATAAACTCTCCATATAACATGTTAAAATATAGAAAATATCTTATTCTCAAATGTACATTATTAATTTATCTGCTTATCATTAATAAATTAATCATAGATTTTAAAAACATACAAAGATAACTTGTATCTCCTCAGAAAAAAATTTGCCTTCATGAGATGATTTGTAAGCACAAGAGAAAGAATGTGTCATTACAAAATTCACATATATGTCTGACTTTGCAATAGGGCCACTATTTCTTCATTGTGATAAAATGCTTTCAGAGAATTTGGCTAAAGAGCTTAAATTTTGTATAATTAGGCTTTGGAAAAATCAGAGGAAACAATCTCTTCTATAGACTGATGTGGTAGAAATGTGTATCTTTGCAATCTAATGTCTACTTGATCAGAATAGTAAATTAAGTTTCCAATGCCTTTTTAGAAAAAAGGAAGAAGAGTGTACCACTTGAATATGTAGAGTAAAAAAGGGCAATACAGGAGGTTTTTAAAGCATTGAAGTACTTTATATGCTACAATATTTCATTATTAATTCCCAAAACCCTTAGAATGTGTAAAATTATTAATTAGATTATGAAATTTTGAATGATGTGGCAAAAAATATATTGCTGTCTTGAAATATTGATTTTGAGAACCACAATTAATGGGTGCAGGGGTTATTTGCAAAATCTGCTTTCAATATTTTCATGAACCTAAAAACCCTGCATAAAATAAGTTATGTCACAAACAGATAATCAAGAATACATATGACTTTGCAATTGAGTTGAATTTGTTTCCTAACTCCCTGTCTTGCAATCAACATGGAACATAGGATTTCAATTTATCAGTATTTCCTCTCCACAGCATCTGTAATATTGAGCATCTATTCTCATTAACATTCCTTAGTTCAATACAAGGGAAATTCTCTCTGATGATACGGTTATACAAATTTACTTTCTTGGGTATTTAGGATGTTACATTATCATTCAAATAACTAAAAAAAAAAAAAGCATGCCTTACTTAATGCATCACTATAAAACTCATTACAAGACTTCTGATATATTACTCAGAACCAAAAGTTAAAGTAGAGTATATACATTATAATTTTTTGCACTCTTCCTGAATATAATTTGATCACTTAATTCTGAAAAAATAACAGGTACATAGGATGGTGGGGATGGAGATAATCCACATGTTTTTCAAACAAATTTCTTGTTGTGGAGACTGTATACAGAAGATATTTTTAGCAGCTCAGGCTGCCACTCCACACAAGATCCAGTGGCATCTGCAATAAGGAGAGCTACTCTTGATTCTTGGAGCTTTGCATTAGTCTCTTGTTTATAAAACCTTTTACATGAAATTTCAGCTATATCATAACATTCACAAAACAATTCTTGTATGAATTGTTAATATCTCTGAAAGGAGTCTTTTGGACCTCCCCCATCCCTTTATTTTTGATTGATAAGTTGCATGATAATGTGTCACAAATCCTTTTTATTCATGAATGAACAAATCTCCAATTTGGTGCCAGATGATTTGTTGGCACCAATAAGAATGGAAACTGAAGGTGCCAGAAGAACCACATGATTTGTTGGCATCAATAAGAATGGAAACTGAAGGTGTCAGAACAACCACTTCATGACCTCTCTGCACAAGTTCATCCAGGATTGTCTTCCTACTGATCAATGTGCTACACCAATGCTTTCCACAGCTTCTAGAGTTAAGTACCCAATTGGAGTAGCAGAGCTGAAAAATTCATTTTTTAGATGTCATGGTGGAATGCAGTACTTCTTTTCAAATGTTTTTTTCTGCAATTTCACATGATTATGTCTAAGAAAAAATGAATTAAAATTTAATATTTAGACCTCAAATTAAAATAGTTTAAGACCTATCATAACATTACAATTATGTAGAAAATCTAAATTTGTGTCTCTTTTGCACAAATATTTTTAATGTTTATTTGAATAGCTTTTAAGAGCTATCTTCCAGCTAAGAAAGGATCTTGACTATGGAAGTCACACATTGATGATAATTCCATAGGTTTAAGAAGAGTCAAGAACACTGGCAGGTTAACAGTGGCTGTGCATTTTCTGACACAGGAATTGGAAATGAAACTATATCACACATTCATTGTGGATATATTTAGATGTGGAGGTTAAAGTAATTTTTTTTAAGTAAATGTGTTGTCAGGTAAGTTGCATATACATTATTCCCAAGTTCAAAATATCCAATGCAGTGGCTCAAATTATATATGTTGTATAACAGGTTGATCATGTTTGGAACACTTTATCACTTCAAACAGATTACCTTTTCACTAGGATGACTTTGTATTTTCTGTATCTTTACAAACTCTACTTTCTGTCTTAAAGATCCACTTAATTTGAGCATTTCTTTTAAACAAATTTCTAATATTTCTGCTTTTTGAGACCAACTTCACATGTTTTACTTAATCTTTTACATCCACTGAATATAGTACAATTAATTATTATGCAATAAGTTTTGCAAGGTGATTAATTTATTTAAATACAGTGAAGTGATTTCACAAGAAGATCAGCTTTACATAGATCTCTTCTTATTAATGTGGTGGAAACATTTAAGACTTCCTGAATTATCACCTTTCCTATATATTATGCCATATTTTCAGCTCTAGTCATCATGCTATACAAGATGAATTCATTTTATTCTTTTTAACTGGAAATTTTTGCCCTTTGACCACATCCATCCATGACTTTCACCTTTCTCAATCACAAATATACTCTCTGTTTTTATGAGTTCTGTACTTTTGAGGTGCACAATAAGTTCCCATTTTCAGTTTGTAAAAGTTTTTTTAAAAAAGATTATGAATTGGTTTTTAGCTTTCTCAAATGTTTTCCTGTAATCATTGAAATAATATTTTCTCTCCATGCTGATCATTTATTTAATTCTATTATTTTTTCCAAACAATTAAATAAACGTTTAATCCTGAATTAAATCCAGTTTGGTCACACCATTTTATATTCTTTGTATGATATTCTATTTAGTAACATAACAGTTGATTGAGGAAAGGAATATGATAAGCATCTTCTCTTAATGTTGTTACTTGATTTTGCTTGTACGATTATCATGGCCTCATAAATTGACATGAGAATTGTTGATATGCTCAAAAGATCAACAATTTGTGAAATTGTTTATGAAAGATTGGTGGTATTTAAATATTTAGAACTATGTAATATATTATATTTTTATGCATATATTTTATGCATCTCGGCTACAAATATCTTTGTGGGAAGTTTTAACAAAAACTAAATTGTAAGTTTTGATACTTTTAACAAATTTCTACTTCTTTTCTTGACATTAACTTTTCAAATTTTCATTTTATTTTTATACAATTCTGTATAAATTGTACTGCTAATTTTTTAATTAAATAGAATTTGTTGTACACTATCAGAAAAAATTTGTCACAAAGTTGACTGAGAGATTTATTAAAGTTAAAATGCAATCCAGGTCCACAAAATCAATGTTAGATTTCTCTGAGTGAATGTTGTCTGCCATCAGAGTTTTACTGGATTACTGTATAGGTAAATTATATGCAAATAAATATTGCATAATTGTTTCCCTTTTAAAGATTTTTTCATTTTGATTATATATATATATATCCTTATATATTTCTTATATTGTTGCAGACCCCATAGTTCTCCTGTCACCATAATCCCTTGCATTCCTCCCTCTCCTGTCTTGCCCTTTCTCCCCTGTTGTATCTTTCAGTTCTGTTATCAGCTTGCTAGTTTAGACTTTTTCTTGACCTTTTGTTTGGTTTCTCTATATACCACATATAAGTAATACTATCCAGTAATTATCTTATTTTTTTTCTGACTAATTTTGGTTTCTATAATTCCTTCCAGTTCCATTCAATTGCTGAAAATGATGTCAATTTGTCTTTATTGATTAGTGAGTAATAGTCCTTTGTGTAAATGTACCACAACTCTTTAACCTATCTACTTTGCTACATTTGATTTGTTTCCATATCTTGTCTATTTGCAAATAGTTAGGAAATATTTTAATGACTGATAGCTGACTTGTATTTGTACTCCTCATATTGTAATGTGTACTTGCTATAGATTTTCCTTGATCAAATTGTCAGCATTTTTAAAGAGCCCAATTTTGATTGGGCTCTTTAAAAGGTCAATTCTTTTGACTTAAATAGTATATATTTGAAAACCTGAACAATATCTTTTAAAAATGCCAAACTATCTCAAATTAATAGAATCTAAATAAGTTCCATTTTTATTTATTTATTTTATATTTTTATCTGTACACATACATATTATATCACTGTCTACCCTGAGGTTCTCCCATCACCTTGTCACTTGTGAATGTACACTTTATCTTTTGTATACTCCACTTCCACAATTTTATTCTGCCTCTTGGTCTGTGCTTCAGTTCTGTTGACAGTTTTGAATTTTTCCTGTCCATTTCTTTGTTTACCCTATACCCTTCATTTAAGTGAGACCATCCCATATTTCTATTTTTCTTTCTGACTTATTTCCACTAACATGATTCCTTCTAGCTCCAACCATGTTGCTGCAAATGATGTTTGTCTTCTTTGATTGATGAATAGTATTCCATTGTGTAGATATACCACATCTTTTTCAGTCATTTGCCAGTTATGGGTTGTTTCCATATCTTGGCAATTGTAAATAGTGCTGAACTAAACATTCAGGTATACATGACTTTTTCAATTAGTGTTTTTGTGTCTTCTGGGTAGATTCTAAGTAGTGGGATTGCTGGGCCGAATGATAGTTCCACTTTCAGTAGCTTGAGAGTCTTCCACCTAGCCTTCAATAGTGGTTGGACCAGTTTGCACTCCTACCAGCTAAGTAAGAGTGTTCTAAAAGGTCAATTTTGGGGCTCATTGATTATCTTCATTGTGAGTTTGTGTTATGTCAATTAATTTGTCTTTATGTTAGCTTCTTTGTTTAACTTTGGTTTAATTAATTCTTGTTTTGCTAATATCTTAAAATGGAAGATTAATGAAATTTAAAATGTTTTTTAATCCTTGTATAATTTATGTTCTCAATTTCTTTTCTAAGAACTTTAGCTGCATTTCAGAAACCTTGATATATATTTTTATTTTCAAGTTTGTTTTATTGTGTTAAAATTCCTATTATTTTTTTCTATCACTTTGAACTACTTACAAGTTTTCTTTTTTTTAATTTTCAAAACTTAATTATTAAAACATTTTTGTGATATCTACCTAAATTCCAATATGGTCAGGCATAAAAACAATTTTGGCATTCTATTATTGAAATAATGAGTGTTTGTTACTTGATATATGTTTTTTCATCTTGATATTTGTTATCTATCTGACATGTATCTATGATTTCTCTAATATATAGATATGCTTCTTACATCTCAGATAGTTTGAATTTGTTAATTGTATTCTTTAATTTTTTATGTACTTATTTTGTCATGTTTTCCTATGTTATAGAGAAGGGTATTTTAAAATTTAATATGAGGCTTACTTGTTTGATTTTTTCTATATTTTTTTGCTTAAATTAAACTTTCTTGAACACATATATTCAAGTATGCAGTCTAAATAATCTTCATTAGCTTCTAGTTAGCCTTCAAATTTAACTAAGAGAAGCTAAATAATTGGCCAGACATGGGTGGTGCATGCCTGTGGCAGCCTAGGAAGCCATAACTGGGGCCAGGGATAGTGGTTCAAGTCCTACAGGGGGCACCTAGTGAGACCTGGTTCCAAAAAAATACAGCTGGGCATGGTAGTGCATGCCTGCCTGCAATCCCAGCTACCTGGGAAGCTGAGGCTGGGGATTGCTTGAGTCCATGGTACCCCGGGCAATGTGAGCCTGTGGTTCCACAGGCAAAAATAACGAGACCTAGTCTCAAAAGAAAAAAAAAACTAAATAATTTTCAAAATACAATCTCATATTTTAATTTTTTTTAATTTAAATGACAAATTTTATTGATACATTTACACCAATCATCTTATTCCATATTTTCTCTTCTCTTTGTCTAACATGCATTTATTTTCCTTTTGCATTTCTTTTTTATTCTTTCCATGTTTTCTTTTTCTATTATTCAATTTTCCTGCTATTTATTTCTTGGTAGCACATTTATAGGCATTATTTTAGGTGATACTCTGCTTTTGTTATACTTGTAATGATCATAATAAAAAGTGATTTAGCCATAGTAGATCCAACATATTCCATAATACTTCCTTTCATGTGTGGGAAATTTTAATTATTAAGAATTTAGTCTATCAAAAATTTATGAATCTAAAAATATTTGGATCCAAAAGGATATCACAACCTATTCAAGGAGAATATAATTGTAAATCATATATACATATATATGGCTTCTGCACGATTTCTTGCATTTGATAAGACAAATTACCTAATTAAAAACTGAGTAAAGAATTAGAGTAGACATATATATATCCAAAGAAAATAAACAAACTTTCAATAATATATGAAAAGATACTCAACATAATTAGGTGTAAGGAAAATAATTGCAAATTAATTTCACAGAGGTTATCTTACCCCCACTAGGATTGCTATAATAAAAAGTACCAATGAGACATGTTGGCAATGAGATAGAGAAACACGGTTTATTTCTACTAGGCATGACTACCTTGGAAAATAGTTTGGCAGTTCCTCATAAACTCAGAGTTACAATATGGCACAGTAATTCTGGTAGAATATAAACATGGATTTTTTTTATTTGTTATGTATCTTTAATTATTGAAAATTTGTCTCTTAACAATGGGACTAGCCTCATACACACTGTGGAGGAAAGAATCTATCTATAAGTATAACATACTAAAATATATATAGTCACAAAAGGTGCTCAATGACAGACTGCAGTGCATTGGGAAAATCTCTACATGATATTGTGATCAAATCCTATTTAACAGCTGCTCTTTCTGAGCAAAGTTATCAGGTTGATCAAAAGCATGGAAAATTCTGTCATTGGAATTCCATGGTAGATGACTTCATAGATGTCATTGCCACCAAGCATGAGTGATAAAAATTTTGGTTTTGGGGTGATGTAACTAAAAGATCAGTGAAAATAATCAGTTGTAACAGAAAAATAAATTGTCAGTGTAAATAATAAGGAAGGTGATTTTTTTCTCCAAAACAATTACATTCATGGGATTGAAGTCAGGACCCCAATATGGGCGGTATTAAAACCAGGACCCCAATGTGGGCAGTTTTAAATTTGTGCACTGATGCCATTAGCTGTGCCTGAAAAATACGAGAGGCCTAAACAGGGTCAGGCTACTTTTGCTTTGTTGCAAATTCCAGTTGTAGAAGAGAAAATGTATCACATAGAGGGTGTGTAGAGGGAAATTGGAGCCTTTGGCTTTGAGGGAAAAAAAGTAAAAAGAGAGATAAAAGGAAAGGAGCAGGGACTGAAGGGAGAGACTTGGGAACAGGAGAGATGTGAGAAAAGCAGGCGGGTAAAGAATAGATGAAATGATCAGGCTGGGCAAAAGCCCCCTGATCGGGGTGTCAAGGAGCCATGGTGGCTGGCAGAAGAGTAGCTGGTGTGGAGAGTGTGACACTGCAGCAAAGAGGCATAGTGAACTAGTACCTGGAAATGGCTAGGGATTTTGAAAAAGTTTGAGGGGTCTTGGAGAAGTGGAGCAACTCCGGACCCTGGAGAGAAAAGAAAAGAGACAATGCTGGAGAAAGACTGTTTGCAGAGTTCCTGTCTCAGGTTTGGAGGGGCCAAGGGGTACTATCACAGACATGTGTCTTTGGGTCTTTTGAAACTAAAAATGGTGATGGGGTAAGATAACTGCCACTGGTGTCTTTAAGAACTTTTTGTTTTCAATGTTAATATTCCCCTGTAAATAAACTCTGTTGTTAATAACTCTGCATCTGACTGGCAACTGCAAAGCAAGGGTGGTATGAACCTAGGGAACCTGGGTGGTAGAAGTTACATTTTAAATGGGGTTTGTAGGTTGGAGGTTTCTGCCCTTTTTGACATGATTTCAAGATCATATAAATATTTTCAGATCTCCAAAAGGAAGTTTCCTGAGGAAATGAGAGAAAGCTTTAACTAAGAGATGATTTTACAATGAGGTTGTTCTGTGTTCTGTACAGTATACATACGTGGGAACTAATCTGGATACTAACATCAATTTTAAAATCATGGAAACAAAGGAACATTGTCTCTGAAATTTGAAGTAATTCACTCTGGTATACATGCACATTTTGGGGGATTGAAATAAAAGCCAAATGATGGATGTACAGTGCACAGTATTTCATAATCTGACAGATGAGATTGTTTTTTGGGCAATGTGCATCAATGAGTTAAAAGAAAAGTAGTGGTAGTGATCCCTATCATCCTGAAAAAAAAAAAAAAGAAAGGCTGTACAGCAGTGAGAAATATAAATTTTTGCTAAGGGATTGTGGGAATTTGAAGACCAAAGAAGCAATTGAGAATTGATAACTTCTTGGGTTTTTGGGGATGTTTTTAAAGCAAATGTCTCATTATATAGTTGTTCCACTATTTTCCCTTTAATTTTTGTTAGTGTTCATCATTCTATGGAATCTAATTAAGGAGTAACTAGATTGTTGGACCCTAATGTATAAAGTTTCTTCCCATTGAATCTCCACAGAGCCTAATAACATGAAGAAAATGTTCTACTAAGATTTCATGATAGTGATAAACTTTAAAGTTAGTAAGTATGCGGCCTTTCTAAGTCCATCCACATGAGCATTAAGGAGTCATTCTTATTTTATGCAGACAAAGTAAATTAATAATTTTTTCTAGGTCAGTATTTTCCTGCACTCCTTTAAGTAGATGATAAATAGATCATTTTGATGACCACATTCTCATTTTCCATTCTAATCCATTATGATTATGCATATTTGAAAACATTATGACATTTTAATTTGATCCTATGATCTTTTAAACATGCTTGATTTCCTTCACTAACTGATGATTATCCTTCAGAAAGATCCATGGGACACAGACCCTGCTCAAAATCCAACTTACTCCTCTTTAACCCTTTGAAAAATGTTCCAAAATCAATGTCAGTAGTAGTTAAATACACTGTTGTCTAAAAATTATGCAACCTTGCACATTAAACATGGATCTGAAGCACAGAAAATTTGCACTGTGTGCATTTGCAATATGGTTTCCAGTTGCAATCGCCTGTCTGAAGGTAATAAATTACCTGGAAAGCTGAATGTCCTCTAGGGTGCAGGGAAAATCAAGCAGAGAAAACTGAGTCATCCCTAATGATTCTGTTATCATAGGGAATTAAAAAAGTCTTGTTCCATAATTCAAAGGATTGTTCTATAACTTAGAGAAGAAAGTACATCAGAAAAAATAGTCTTGGAAAATCAATGGTCAGTAAACGTCTTAGTGAAAAAAATTCATAAATCAAAATGAGGTCCTTCATCTCTATCTTCATGCATTATTATTTTTGCTCTAGGACACTTGACACAGTTTCATCTATATTAATAGTTGTAGATTAATATAAAGCTGATGTTTGACAGTTTTTTGGAAAGAATGGGAACATGAATAAGGACCAGTGATTCAGTCCATGAAGTGTTTCCAATAAGTGCGTATCTGTGGTTTTGAGAAAAAATGAAATATTGAAAAATTTGAAGATAAATATTACTGAGCATATGGGAGAGGGAGGATAGGAAAACTTTAAACTTCACCTACAAAAAGTATTCAAAATGTTCCAGTTTATAAATTTAGAACTAGACAAGGGAGCTCCTTTCTTAGTTTCTTTGCATAGAATAAGTAAACAATACAGTGATTAGTATCTGTTATAATAATGAACTAAAGTTTTTGGAATGTCAAAGTGGAAAATGGATGTAGCTATAATCTATTTGTGTCAAACACTTAAACCTTTGCCCACATATCACCTAAATGCTCCCTAAGTTTCTTTGTGGCTTTGCATTATTAGTTACTTACTCTCAGACCTACACCATTCACCATTCAACTTCACTATTTGAACTCTTGTTCTTCCTCAGTGTTGTGCATACCCTTATTATGCCACCTCATCAAAAAGCCATTTTCTGTAATCAGAGATTAATTATTACCTGTTTTATCTTAGATATTTTACTCTTTGGATTATTTACTTGGTTTTTTATTCTCCCTAACCTACGCACTGTCCCTTCCACTTACCATGCAGCTTTCTGTTTTGTCTGACATTTGATATCCTATTTTTCATTCATATAAACTTGAATGACTTTTTATTATCTCAACTAATGATTATTTTCTATGACCTTTGAGTCATGGTTAACTTTTTGCAACTTTTTTAGCAACTTTGGAGTTAGTGCTATTTCTAAACTATTGCTTCTAAGACTTTCATATATATTTTGATCCAATGGTTAAAGTTTTTGTAAATTAATCTTTATTTCCATGACTATATTAATTTTTATGTATGTTCTTAATCATTGATAATTGTTATTACATTTAGGTTAGGGAGATTTAAGTTTGATTTGAAAAAGATATTTTCCTTAGTTCTCTAACTATTTTTCCGGTAGTAACTCCAGATACTCTATATTTATTAGTAAGTGTTGATAGGAGAACACCTCTCTGGGCAAAGATAGATTTGTATTGTTGAGAGATATATGCTTGCTATGAGAAGTATCTATTAAAAGGCTATTCAGATTGAGATAAACTGATTTCCAGTACTGTCTGTATAGCAGTCTATTTGGACTTAACACAATGTCTGAGTCAGGGTTTTCCTTCTTTCAGGTAATGCAATATGCAAAATGATTCAGTCCTAAAAGCAGATTGCTGAATTTCATTCCCATCTCCATCATTTGCCCCTCATGAAAACTCAAGTAAGCTAGTTGATCTTTATTTTTATTTCCATTTTTTGTAAAAGGAGGTGAAAATACTTTTTATAAAAATGATTTCCAAGGAGATCCTAATAGCCACTTGCAGGACCACAAATGTAATGGAATTACAAGGAAGTGCTAGAGTGACTTTGCATCTTGTGTTCTTCCAAGAGACCCAACCAACTGCCTCTATGAATAGTGTGGCCGCAGAATCATGCCATAGAAATACTCAATGGATTCAGAACTTGTGTGTCTCAGGACACCCAACTAGCAGTTTGCCAAAATCAAAGAGTCCCCTCTGAAGTGAATGGGAAGAAACCACATCAAGTAGAATACCCACCTATAGTAGTAGGGTCCTAGATAATGGGCAGTAGAAACCCAGCAAATGACCTCTTATTTCCCCAGGGAAATAATACAACACACAGAGAGGAAAAAATCTCTAGAAAACAACTTTAACATCATGGAAAAAATGGATCGGCCAGATGACTCATTAATTCCACTCTTATATATCCACCCAATGTGCAGAAAAAACATTTCCTACCCTAAATGTCACAAACTTGTCTACAGTTGGAATTTCTCTTATTTCTTGTCTTGTGGGGCAAGTCATCATGGTAGACCAGAGGTGGAATTTGTGACTGAGTTATTTGGAACTTAACAGTGACAGATCTGACTTATGGATTAAAGATGGCCTCACTGAAAAAAAGAATTGATTGTGAAATAAAAGGGTAAAATGTGGAAGTAAGAAGTATAATTATGAGAGAGTTTGCAGATGTATTAGAGAGTTGATGAACAATTCAGACACTCATGAGGAGGAATCAAAATGACTTAAGTTTGGCTGACTGGCACTCAGGGCCAAGTCTATGGAAGGAATTATGTTGATGATTTTGTTATTTAATGTTAAATACACCTTTACAAGTGTAGACATAAAGAAAAGGTGAATTCAGATACACCTTTATGTCTACACTTGTAATCTCTACCTGCTAAATCGTACATATATTCTGTGAGTAAATCTTAGTCATTTTTAAAGATTTTGGCTAATCATCATGACTGGAATATCTTCCTTGATCTCTCTCCTGCATCTCTCAGCTCCTTCCAACCTTCCAATCTTGGGGAAAATGTTTATGGGTTTTCCATAAGTTCATCTTACTGTGTATAGTTGTAACTCTCTCTTGTCCTTGATGAGGAAATATAAATCCTACACAATTGGATTCACATTTGTGGATACTAGAGCATTTTATGAATGCTGTTTGATTAAATGTTTTTGAAGTAGAAAAAAAACTTCACATATTTTCATGTAGGGGATTCGTTTTTCAATTTTAATAAAATCACATGAAAATATTCACATATATTTTGAGCAATTTTTAATGACTGTAAAGGGAGTTGCTGAAAAAATAACTTATACAATTATTTTCAGTTTGTAGACTATGGTTCAAAATTAAGTTCTGGTATTCCTGAGATATATCCACTATATGGCATGTCTTTTCTGCATATAGGCTTTCTAATTTACTCAGAAGTATTCATTATCATCTGAAAAATCCACATTATGGTCCCACTCACAGGTGTCTCTAAAAGATCTCTAAAAAAATCTTCCCAGTGCTCAGAATATCAAAGAATATGCCTGAATAACTCCTTTTATGGGGTAAAAACTTATTCTTCACATATCTATAGATTCATGGGCAATGACTAATACAGAAGTTGATCAAAGACTTTGGATGAAATGAGGCAAGATTAACAAAGAGCTAATGTCAACTTATGTGAATAAGTCTTTTGAATTTTTTTTTTTTTGAGACTAGGTCTCGCTGTTTTTGCCCGTGGAACCGCAGACTCTTGTTGCCCAGGGTACCACAGACTCAAGCAATCCTCAACCTCTGCTTCCCAAGTAGCTGGAATTACAGGCACGCGCCCCCACGCTCAGCTATTTTTTTGGAACTAGGTCTCACTACGGGACCCAGGTGGGACTCAAACTACAATCCCTAGCCCCGGACGCTTCATAGACTGAAGCTTACAGGCACGAGGCACCGTGGCCGGCCAAGTCTTTTGAGTTTTTATAGATTCATCACAATTCATAAGAATTTCCAAAAGTCAAGAGCTACAGAAAATACCAATATAATAAGGTGATCAGGATGAGTTGTCCTATAGATGTCAGTATCTTTTTCTAAACTTCCTGGATTTGATTATAAATCTCATACTTAACAGAATAGTGGTGTCTAGGTGGAGACTATACATCAATGTATAGTATAGCACCGACTTCACTTCACAAAATTACATCTGTATATGCCACCTGTTATATACTCAATCTGTTTGTAGCAGATACCTCTTCTTTTTTTTTTCTCACTATGGTGCCTTTCCATAAGATTCTACTAGATTACATTGGTGACCTACTATCCCAGAGGACATAGCTTTCATAGAAGTTATTACTACAATTTCCAAACATAAAGTTTGCCTCATTGACTCGCTAGTATTTCTGCCAGCATCACACCCCTAGATATGTTATATTAGCAAAAAGCATGGTATTGATATCAATATTATGTATGACTGGGAACTATATATGCAGTTATAGAAAACAGCAAAGTTTAATATTCATGAAATATATTATTTTTATCAAATTGCCAATAGCTTTTGATAGTGTTTTCAGAGTGTTGTCTGGGAATTAATAGCCTAGTATTGTAAATGTTTCCTTAAATTATGCAATGTATGCCCTCAACTATGACTTGATACATGATACCTTCTGTATTTTCCTTAGAATACATGGGTCCTTATTTTAATTATTGAATGTGCAAAAGGTTACTTAAAAAATGTGTTTTGTTATTTCTCTTAGACAAGGTTTTTTTTTGTTTTGTTTTGTTTTTTTACAATTACAAACTGACATAAAATAGTTGCATTTCTCAAGAGATTAATGATAATACCCAGAGATATTATCATAATTTACTTAGTTGGAAGCTCTGGATATTACTTAGTTACTTTGAGATCCAGCTGCTTCAAAAATCAAAGCTATTGTTACTCTTCTAGTCATAGGGTTTGACACAAAATACCCAAGATGAACTACATTTTTGACATATGAGTATAAGTAAAACTATGTCTAGGGTTCAGTTGATTACTAGGATATGTCTGAGTAATATTCTGATCCTTAATATTTTGATATAAAATTATTATGGTCTATGGAAAGTCAGGATACTTGATCTAGATAGGACATATTTTCACATTGATTCAGAGTAGATGATAATTTGGAAAATCCTATTGGCAAATAACCTGAATCCGAGGAAATGCTGTCAGGCATAATTAACATTTATGAACAAAATAAGTTAGAATGTGAAATTCACCCTCTTGAACATCTCTAAGGTATAAGAACATAAAAACTGTACACAAGTACTCTAACATAGGATTTGTTTTCTCTTTTGTTAGACATAGTTATCCTCATTTAAAGAGTTTTATGAATGATTTCTACAAGACCAGTGCTCTAACTCCTGAGCTACATAAGCCTATGAATGATTTCTAAGGAAAATCAATTCTCAGAAATCCCTCCCCCAAATATATACTACATTTACACAGCTAAGGAAACTGGTGTCACTCAATAGTTTTGACAAATGCATTCTTGTTCTTAGTTTTCTAAGGTAAGGGAGAAACCTGCAAATAATCAGAGAGTAGTAAAAGTGCCATAGCAGATCAGAGGAGCAGTGGCTATTGAGAAAACAGCCTTGTGACATTGAGTGCAGATGTGATTAGTCTCAGAAGTCAAATGAGTTTCTGAACTTAGCCTCAGTGACAACTGATTAGATAACTTTTCAATGTCTCTTACTCAATCATTGCATTCTAACTGAAGAAAATGAACTGAACATGTGACACATAAGCAGCTCTTTTCAAAACATAAGAAAAATTTAAAAAAACATAAAAACATCATGAAATTAATCACTTTTTAAAAATACTAACATGTAACAAATACATCTGTGGTCTTTCATGAATACATTTTATGGAATGTATTTGTATTTCATTAATGTACATATTTTAACATTAGAATTGTTAATATACCATATGGAAATTAATAGGAATTTCAAAATTGTCATTAAGCTGATGGCTATCATATTTGTCCTAAGTTATTGAAATTAAAACTTCAGTTAGGCATGTCATTAAGATTATAAAGGGCAAAGAAATTGCAATCTTTAACTCATGAAATTATGAAAGACTGATTCAAAAACAAGCATTTATCTTTAATTAGTGCTTTGCATTTACAAATATTCACTATTACATACCCATGGTCAAGTAGGTCAGCTAATATTTTATATCCTTGGCATAACAATTAACTGATGATTTTAAGTTTTGTAAGATAGAGACAAAAATAATGTGATGATTTATATACCAAGTAAACGTTCATATTGGCAGAAAAAAAGGCCTTTAATTATAAATAGTGTTACTAGATTACAGCCATTAGTGATTTTAAATATTATAATTTGTTTAATTTTATAGTTATTAATTATGTTATTATTAAAACTTTCATTAAATTACTGAATATTTATAATATTATTATTATATATTATTATCATCTCCTTTAAAATAATCTGTTCACTTTAACATATTGCTGAACTCTTCATCTTTGAAAAAAATAATGACTCATTCTGTCTCTTTTATTTGAAGATCATGTTCAGGTCCTTGCATAAAAGGGCAAACAAGTTTATTTTGTTGACTAAAGGTGGAACATAGGTTGTTTAATGGAACCATGTATTCCTTCCTTGTGTGATATGTCATTACAGTTGTTATCAGTTCATCTTTTGACCTCAGTAACACTGAGAAAACAGAAGGACCTGTTTCCTATGAAAAAAAAAAAAAAAAAGAAGTCACTCATACAAATTTCCTATGATAGTCCTCTGATTTAATGTTCTAAAAGAACACAAATAATTTTATTCTTCTATATCCTCTATATCCATCACCTTAGTTGATATTTTGTGTATTCCCAGAATTCAACAGGTCGAGCCATCTTGGAAAAGACAAAGTTGTTGAAATTGTTGAATTTTAGGATTTATCTCAATATTATGGTAGAGGAGTAGGGGATTTGAAACAGAAGGGAGATGATATATCTCCTAAGGTTTTGGTAATAAAAATGAATGAACTCATTCAGGTATTTACAAGTAGGTAAAATCTATGCTCTCTCTCTCTCTCTCTCTCTCTCTCTCTCTCTCTCTCCTCGTGTGTACTGGACCCAGGTGAGATCATTGGAGGCTGATCACAGGTGCTTGGCTCCTTTGTGATGCATAACAAACTCTATCCAGAAGACAGCAGGATCCTGAGGCTTCACTGGTTGATCATGGTGAATCCTTGATAATCTCACTCATCTCTTTATATCTGGTAGGAAAAAACATAGAAAGATAACTGTTTTTGTTTTCCTTTCAGGAAATGTGGTGCATATTTTATAGTTTATAACACCCATAGATGTGCTAAGCAAAAATTTAATTGTTCTGTGACATGAGCTGTGCTGCTTTATAGTATATAAGAATTGTAAAAGGGAGGGTGCAGAAGAAATATATTTTTATCACAATGTTGTCCAAAAAATATATAAATAAGTGGAAAAACAGGTTGTAAATATATCATCTCATTTTCACAGAAAAAGTTTTAGTATTGTATGAATTGTAGTTTCCAAGATTTTTCTAAGACAAAGACTGAATAACCCAATAATGTATGAAAATATCCTTTAAAAAAATTCATAAGCATGGCCCCTAATAACTGACTAATTAATATAGACAGATGTAAGAATCAGTACTCAAAATTAATGAGCTAAATTGTAATGTTAAAGGTCTTGGCACACTGGTAATTTCTATACTGTGTACTGTGCTTCATGTGTTTGTAATATAAAGGCCTTTATCAACAATGCCAGAATAAGATAAAACACTGCATTAATTTTAAAAATGGCAAAGGTATGGTTGTTGACTGACTTCAAGTGTTCTCAAGGTAATTAGAAATGTGTCACTTGAACTAGAAGCATTATTCAATGTGGCATAATAATTAGCAATAGTTATAAAATAAATAGCTCTAACAATCTCTTAAACAACAATGGGTGTATGGGAAGGGACAGTTTTATTTGAACGCTTTGTTTACTTTTGATTTTATATTAGATATAAAAGCTCATTTGGAGACATAAAAATGACAAAAAGTAAGTGGTTTGTGAAAAGATATTTTAGAAAAAGTAGGACATTTCTGGGAATGGGGCAGAAGAGCTGTGGTTATTTATCAGTAAAGATGATACACTAGGATCAACAGCATTGACAACTTATGTAGAGTGTGTATGTAGAGTGTAAGTGGAAAAAATACTTATATTCTCTTTCGATTAAATTAAAATACAGGGAGATTCAAACAGCAATTTCCATGGTTCATCCTAATACATTTTAGGTCAAGTACAATATATATGTCCATCGCTCTATGTTTTTCTTCATTTATGAGATTTAAAATTGGAAATACATATATACGTGGTAGATAAGCCTATATTTGTTATCTAAATTAAAGGAAGTATGCTTTCCTATAAATGAGATTGAGTAAGGAAGGACTATCTCATTTAAACTTACTATTTTAAATAATTATTGTACACTAAAGATTATGTGGATAAAATTATGACTAATTAAAGACACTACATCTTATGCACTTAAATATAATCTTTTATGTTCCTTAACTTTAAAGAATAAGAAAATAAGAAAAGGAAATACAAATATACTCATACATACAAGTTACGTATTATTCTTTTGGTCCCTGACAATCTCAAAGTTATTATTAAATTTAGATTAAAAATTTAATGTGTTTTCCCATTATTTTGAAATAAGCACATTTAAGTATTTTCTTGCAAAAGTCTAAAAGTATATATGATTCTATTTGTATCAATAGCTTTCAAAGTAGCCCTAAACTTAATGGGCATTCTATGAAATGGAAAAATTACACAATTATTATACTATTTGGTAAAGTAAGCCAAATTATCAGCAAGTAGCAAGCTGAGAACAGTTGAGACTGAGACATTGAGTTTATCATATATAATAAACAAAAGGTTACAGCAAACAGTCAAATCAGTTATCCAACTCTTAAACTAAGATGTATACAACAATTTCAGAGTTCTGAGACTTAAACATGCATACCATTAACTTTTTTTTTTTTTTTGATTCAAGCATAACTAGAAGGGTAATATGGGCTATCTGGGTTGAATTTTCAAGATAATTATAAGACAAATATTCAGTGTTTTCCCATTATGGAGGTGAATACATTGTTTACTTTGGTCTAGAAAATCCTGGTACAAGTGTTTGATGTATAAATATTATGGATACATGGTTATGCAAAGTAATTTCAGTTTTAAAAGTTGCATAAAATTCCAACTGAATTTTCTTTCTCCCCACAGTTTGAATTTTAGATTTTTAGTAATATGGATGGGATGTTTTAATTTTTCTTCAGATTTGCCTTTGAGTATAAATAATTGTATCTGGGACAAACTGAAACCATTTTAAATGTAAGGAAGCTACACAAATTCAGAGAGGAAAAAGTGAGAAAAAGATGAAATCATGCCTTAATAACAATTTGCACATGTCAGAATAAATATGAAAATGACAAAACAAAATTAGGCATAATATTAAAATGGGAGAACATTTGTACTGTAATTAAAAAGTAAGGTTATAAATAAGAGATTAAAAATCAAATTATAGAATGAGAAGAAATAATAAAGGAGATAGGTACGCTGTTAAAATAAATTGCTTAAAAATGACACTGTAAAGAATAAATAAGTTAAATATGCTCAGGAAATGTAGTAAAGTAAGCTATGTCAGGAAATCGCTCCTTAAAATACATCCAGAAACCAATTTTTCACGTTTAAGGTGATTATTGACATACTGGGTTTAATTTGTACTATTCCATCTTTTGTTTTCTGATTGGTTTATCTTTCTGTTGATTCTTTTTCTTTCTCTTTTGCTTTATATTATTAATATGCCCTGGTAGTTGCAATTTCACCATTTCTAAAGTGTCTGTCCTCCAGATATTTGTTTTTGGATTGTGCTTTTGTGATGACCACAATATCTGTATAAAACTTTCAGTCTAAAGTAGTCTTTCTATGCTCATTTTCAGAATGACCAGATCAGAGTAAGCCTTTAGAAATATGGTACTCATGAAAGTACATTAATGGCTGTTTTCAAATCTGCACTGGTCATGGTGCTCATGTTCACCTCCATAGCATCTCCTTTGGCATTTGTATGAGCAATGTTATCTGGCTGATCAGCAAACATGGGGACTCCCACCATGGGAACTCCATAACAAATAGCTTCATAGAAGCCAACAGTTCCACCATGAATGATGAAAGCTTTTGCTCTGGGATGACCTATTAGGCTGAGAAGCAGGTGAGGATATCATTGTAATATATTAACATAATATTAAGAAAAAATGGAGAAAAATAAGATAATTTAATGAAAAAGGAATAATTTTATACAAAAACTGAGCATATGGGATTCTGCTGTTTCAGAAAATTAATGTCTTGAGAAAAGAAGTGATTCCCTCTGATTGCCTGGAAGGAGTTAAAGAGGTAATGTCTGAACTGAGATCAAAATTTAAAGAGTAATGAGAGTCCTACAGAAAGGTGCTTGCTTGTTAACTTCAATTCTTTAACTCATTTAAAACTTTAAAGCTTGAAGTAAAATGTGAAAATCTTAAATTACTAAAGTCACCAAATGTATTTGCTCTTAAATAGCTTCTTAAATTTCCATCATCCAATTACATCATCCATTATACACTTACGGCTTTTTTGTTTGTTCATTTCTTTGTTTGTTTGTATTTTGCCCTGTTTTAACAAAAAGATTATTCTGGGATATCCAATCATAGAGTCGAATATTGGCTCTTACTGTGGAAGGTTCCTTTCCTTTGTATCTCCATAGAGCCTGTGGAAGACGGCATTTTAATTTTGCAAGTGTAAATATATCACTAAGGTATTTAAGATTGTAGAGTTATTTATGAATCATATACCCCTCAACATGATATGCAAAAGTTGAGAAAAATGTTTGCAAACTCTGAAAGATATAACAGGAATATTTACATCTAACTTTTTAAACTTCTATTGCAATACAGATAGTATTTGTCATATACTAGCTATGGGGAGCTAATTATAAGTGTAAAAATAGAAAATAAAGAGTACTAGTTTAGACAATCAGTGTATTCATGTTCAAAAGCATAATAATAAACATGAATATTGCCTGAATGTATTTATGTACCTATACCATCCTAGTTTTTATGTCTTAAGGGAGATATCATTAAAACATAGTCAACTTTAGATTTCCTTTTCTTTCCCCCCCCATAAAATTCCCTCCCTCCCTTTTTTCCTGAATGCTTTCTTTCTTTCTTTTCATTATCCATCTTTCCTTCCTCCTCCTTGGTTAATAGAGATTGAGGAAGGGATTTTATTTATATCCTATTATTTAATGAAGTTATGGTGTTAATCTTTTTTTATACACGTTTGTTTCTTTTGAGTAATTCAATAACATAAATTTCAGAATAAATACTATCATGTTGTGAACTTTTTAACAAAGTTTATAAATAAAAATCCAAAGTCTTGGGTGACATGGTGGTGGGAGAACTTTGGGATATACAACAATGTAACGAAATATATAAAATTAATTATATATAATTATTAAGATAAGATAAGATTATATGTATATATAATCTTATCAGGTCTAATTAGCACATTTTACTTTTATAAAGCTTTATGTACCTTAAACAATATACAAATATAAAAATCCTAGGAAACTTCATAAATCAAAATCTATAAAAATACAGAAAACCAGTCTTGTAATGACAATAAAAAGTTAGTGACTAATATAAATTAGAAAATATATATTATTGCAAATAAAAATAAAATTTATCATTTTTTTGAATGTAGAAAATGCACCTTGCAAGCATTTTATCTCTACTTTTATGCCAACTGCATTTTGATAGAGACACAATGTACATTCTTGAGCAAGATTCCTTTCAGTCTTTCTTTTTATGGACTTAGAGTTATAATATTTGAATTTTTGGGAGTGAGTAGTCATTACAGCTTACAATAGAGCAAACAATAAAATGCTATTAAGATCTTAATAGTTTTCTCTATTTCAATGAAATTAAATGATTTTACACAAATATGAATTTCCAGAGTAATGAAAAAGCCCAATAGGCTAAGAATCAAATTTGCCGCAATGTATTACTTCAATGTATTGGGAATTTTTACTTAGAGGTGGTGCCCATTATACTCAGCATATAATGAATTTCAAGCCTGACATAGAAAGATTGCTATTATGTTTTCTCTTTAACAAAGTAACTTCTCACCAGAGACTAAGTCAATCCTCTGTGGATTCTGGGCAAAGAAAGAGGCAATAAGATTGGGTTTTTTGTCTGTAAGGTTTTGACTACTGACCCCGGAGAAAACACCACAACACCATCTTCACCTGAACTTTGAACAAATTCTTCCTTTCCTGTAAAGATAAAATTCCTTACTATAATGTTATAGGATCACAGAGAAAATAAAGTTAATCAAGAGAAATGTCAGAGACATTACTACACCAGTTCTGTCCTCTGCCACATAGAAACATCAAGTTTAGATAAAGAAAATATATTTCTGACAACTGTAACTTGAGTATATAAAGAGATTACAAATAATGGCATGGAACCAAATGACAAGAGATAAGAGAGAGTCGTTCTTATGATATATTGAGCTATTACTCCCATGGTTCAGTTCTATGAACCAATATAGTTGTTTATTAAGCCAAAAAACATTCCTTTGAAGAAGTTCAAAAAGGGGTCTTGCACTCAGATTTTTAATTTTTTTTTTTTTGCATGTCAGTTTTCACCAATAAATTATCAAGATACTGAACCAACCTCCTGTTAGGCACTCAAGGTAATTTTCTCCTGTTTATTTTTACCTTGATTAGTAAAACTAAAAATTAGGAGAGAAATATACATGTTATGTTTTCAAAGATGATAGCATATTTAATTTCCTGTTATAGTCATGATTACATTTGTGAGACAGTGATTCTCTGCTTTGCTATAGAGTGTGACCTAGTGACTTACCTATAACTTGAACCTTAGCACAGAAGTAAAATAAATATTTCTCTGCAAATACACTTGTTTGGCATTATAATGTTATCTCAATTTAAGACTAATAACTTTACTAAGGGAAGGATGATGTCATTAATGAAAATAGTCTGCTTTTATTTATTATGATTTGTAAGTGCTGAGAATATGATTTTAATGCAAATTTCATGAATTTGTCACTCATTTACTTAGCTGTATAATTTCTGAAGAACAATTTTACATTTTCACATGTGCACGTACTTCACCCAGCCTCCATGAAACCATCCATTCTGAGTATCTCTTCCTTCCCCATTTCTTGTTTCCCTATAACTATTATATTTTCACAGACTCAATTATTCTTGCTTCACTGTGACAGTATTTTCTTCATTGATTATTTATACCTCACAAGTGAGTGAATTTTAGCTTAGCTAATGCTAGGAGAATATCTTTGAAACCCTTGAAACTGGTGTTAATCACTTTGATTCATATCTTTAAAAAGATGGTGATTGAATAAACACACAGCCACAAATCTACACACCTACTCGCATATGCATACATATTTATGTATATAAAAATCTTATTCATGCAGAAGCCCATTGGAGCTTCCTTCCCCCAGCTTCTCTGACCTTGCCTCTTCCTCAGACCACCCCTCAGCAGCCCCAACTTGCCCCACCTTTAAGTGAGATGCCTTGCAGAGACCCATCAGAGCTCTGTGATACAGGGGTATCCTTCCTCTTGACTTCTTGGACATTGCCTTTTCCTCAGCCACCCACTCAGCAGCACCAACTCACCTGCTTTCAGGTGAGCCACTTGCAGAGGCCAATCAGAACTCTGTGAGGCAGCGGTACCAGCACAGAAAAAGGAACTAGAAATTCAATACAGAAGACAGAAGACACATAACTACAAAAAGGGGACAGTTATTAATAATAAAAAATTTTCTTATGTAATACTATCAAAGTAATTCAAAGGAATGGAAGCCTAGAAATTAACTGCCATAGCAACATAAACACAAGAAAGAAGTAATCGCAAACCTACAAAGTACCTTAATCACCATGCCAAGCAATATAAGTGCCACAATGGGCCATCATATATATCAAATGTGAAAATAAACAGCAGGAAGAAAAAACCTACAAACATTCAAGCAAGCCCTTCAGGAATTAATTCACCACTGAAAGAGACAATCCCCAGTACCCAATAATGAAGAATTCGTAGAAATGTCAGAGGAGGAATTCAAACGCCAGATGATGTAGACATTTAAAGAGTTAAGAAAAAATGTCAATCTCAAAATGGCAAAGATGCATGAAGACTTAGAAAAGTATAAAGATGAATGTATTAAGAAGGATAACAAAATAGAAGAACTGAAGGAAAAAAATCATTAAGAAAGAGGCAGATAGAAACCCAGGATATAAAAAGAGCACTAGAGGAGATGAAGAACACAGGAAAATTTATAAAAATATATTAGAAGTATGAGTCAGTAATCTCAAAGACAGTGAAATTAAAGGGTCCAACAAAGAAAAGATAAGAGAAATGCAAAGGAAGCAGATAAAAGAGAGACAAAGAGATCTTTCAGATTTCTTAAGTAGAGGAAACATGAGTAACTGGAATCCCAGAAGAAGAAGAGAGAGTCAAGGGGTCTGAAATTCTTTTTAAAGAAACAGTGAAGAAGGGCTGGGCACAGTGGCATGTGCCTTTAATTCACGCCTAAGAAGGGAGACCGAGACTAGGAATTGCTTGAGTATACGGGTTCAAGACCCGCCCAGGGCAACATAGTGAGATCTAGTCTCAATAAATAGCTGGGTGTGGCAGTGCACACCTGTAATCCCACTACCTGGAAAACTGAAGCTGGGGATCACTTGAGTTCATGGTACCTTGGGCAACATGAGTCTGCAGTTCCCTGGCAATATAGCAAGACCTAGCAAAAGAAAGAGAGAAAGAAAGAAAGAAAGA